>QLPA01006968.1:0-15196 GCA_003313945.1 Lactifluus pinguis | reverse complement strand
CCCTCGGCATGGACTAGATCCGACTCGTCCGATTGAGATCTAAGCTTGCTTCTTCTTGTCTAGACCGGACCATGGCTTGAGTATAGAATGGACACCTGATACTCTCGTGTCCACCATACCTCGCTAAAAGCAGATGGAGTGATCATATCTCGTGCATCTACGTTTGTTACTGCACGTGGAAATAAAGTAAGGTTACTGGGACCTAGAACGAGTGGCGGAAAAAGTTGGCGCTACGGCCGCAAAAGTAGGCCACCCGCGCAAGGCCTAGACAAACATTAGACGGTTCATCTGATGGCAGCACAAGCGAGTCACGTACCTACGGTGGCCCCCACGACCCAAGCGAAGGGAACGAGGTTAATGCCTCACATAGTACGTATCTGTGATCTCCGCTGACATGCCCCTCATATTGTCGTTCAGCGCACCTGCAAGAAACCGCCGATTTACGACATTATGAAGAGTCGCAACTTGACAAGGCATTACCTCACAGCCAACGCCCAGAACGTTCGGGATAGGCCGAGCAAGATCGTCGCTATCCATCAGCCTTGCGGCCGATACAGTACAGTCAGATATGCGGCTCCGTATCAGCACGGCAGAAGCCTGGCCGACAAAGAAGAGTGATATTGGATGCACGATAAACATGCGACACCACAGCCCTACACAAGAATCACGTACCACAGTGTCGGCACAACAGGCAACATTCTTTTCATCTCCGCTGGTGATTGGGAATTGGACAACAGATCAGGAAATCACATTGTTTACATTGTGCGGCAGGAAGGGAAGGGTGGAAAAGGCTCGGTAAGAAGAGGTTAGGCGTTGGAAGCATTGGTACCCTCTTGAAAAAACGGAGGTCACTCGTTAGAGGAAGATCTGATCACGCTACAGCGATTACTAGGGATTGACAGAGACTCACCCCTCCGTCTCTCTCCATCAAGTCATGGAATGTGCGGTCTGAGGTACCAAGAATGGCCAGTTGAGATAAGAGGCGACGATTATCAGCTTGTCTTGCTTACTGCATCTCATATAACCGGTGTAAGGTGCTGTAGCCCACAATGAGAGAGCAACAATGTGTAGAGTACATCCGTCATGATCATGTTTACGTGTAAATAGCCGACTCTGCGGCTCAGTTCGGTCCGAGAATTTGAAGGATCGGAATTCGGAAACTTTCGGAATTTGTTTTCTCCACTTACGGAGGCAGCTCGGGCATTGCCCGAGATGATACTGTGCCTTACAGTATTCATATGCACCTATTGGACGTCAAGCTCGAGGTCTTGAGGCGTCATTATCCCAATCTTTGCCTATTCATACCTGGAACGGTAGCTGAGTCCGCCAGTGCCAGAGACATACTTTGTTGGTTCAGAAGCATGATGGCCATCGCTTCGCGATCTTGCTAAGGCACTCAGTCTTTCAAGTTGAGCGTGCTCGAGTAGAGCTGGATGACGCAGTGGCGACCCTTGGACTTGAGTTATTGCCGACTGGGACTTTGCCGCTATCTCATGAACCCCGGATCGTGCTAATTCGGTTTCTACTCAATTTGACTGTTCGATTAGTTGGACATCTTCCTGACGCGGCTCATCCCTGCCGCCTTGCTTGGGAGGATTATTGATCGATTAAAAAGAGCCTGTGTTATTGATTCGTTCTTACTAGACGTTGCCTTTTGCATCTGCCAGTGTCATCCTTGCCATCACACACTCTGCCAATCACTGACTTATCTTGATTGCGTCTCTTTCGTCTTCTGTAGCCTTAGGGACTGGGAGACATATCTTGCGACCGCCAGTGGTGAGTCCAGCTTTCTCATTTTAGGAGCTAATTTGAGGATTCCAAATATAGGGCAATCCCGCCGAGTCAAGAGCTAGGGCGTATTTTGTGCGCGACACATACAACGCCTTCATGTCATTCGGATCTTAAATGCGAGTGGGAAAGCCAAGCAAGCAACTTCTCAGTCCAAATCTTACGCTTGGACTGTTTGGGCTACGTACTTGGCTTGGATTTGGGACATGTGACGTACGGCGGCGGAGCTCCTTCACCGGCCATGTGGATTAATGAAGAGGATTCTTAATTGGACAAAGTTTCCTAGCCAACGTACGTCTTTGGACAGAGTATTTCGTCATCCGCGTCATCCCGGAGTAAACATTGCGACTAGAATACTACTGGTATTATTATTAGTGACGAGCTAGATGTTACAGGTACTAGTACGTACTGAGTCATTCAATCCAAGTCGAAGGCCAGTCGTAATTTCCCGGTGGGTCCATGTGGCACTAGGTTAGTATCACTCATTGTACTAGAGTCTAAATGACGGAAAGAGAAAGAGATATGGGGATTCCCACACTATGTACGCGTAAACTATTAGTAGACCTACAACGCGGTGCAGCCTTCGCCATCCTCCTTCATGGTCCAGCAACATGAACGTAACCTCGGGCGTCTCCCTGAGGGATGCCAGGCGTAACTGGATCGTGTCGCTATTCGTTCGTGAGTTCACATCTAGGGCTGTATAGGAACCGTGTAAGGGAGTACTCCACTGTACTGGGTTGTTTGGAATGGCCATGGGATTCACAAGACAACAGGTGTTCCGTGAGATCACGGAGTCCACAAGAAGCGGTGATCTCTTCGATTGACGTTTACTGACAGACCAACATCAGCTTCGATCGCCGCGGAAAGGGCAAAGAACACACTTACAGTAGAATTTAGCCACCTTGTTAATCTCCCGTAGCTGCTCTGAGACTGATGGCAAGCTAAAATGGCATTCGGAAATTGCAATTGTGCAACTGGGCGGTGAGTGGATGGTAAGATGAGGTCTTTCTTGCTTTTCTTCCTCTAGGCTTTCCAAGGCGTTGTTAAAAAAAATTCTGGACGTTGGGAAGTTGAGGTGGTCTCCGGGTTAGAATATAATGTTACTGAGAAGGACTTGGTTCTGTCAGAAAAACGATCGCATATGTATGTTGCTGGGTGAAGAAAATGCGGGCAATCACACATGATCGCATGAGCACTTTCTCCTGTCTGTCTCGGGGACCCCGATGCCAGTGTCACATATGCCAAGACCTTGAACTTCGAATAAACTTGAAAGGTTGATGAGTCGCGGCATGAGTGAAGCGATAGAGCTAGCATGGCTGTGACGGCCCCGGACCCCTCAGCCGGGCCTTTCCGAGTCTCCATCAACACACATCACAATAAACCCATCTCCTCTCCTCATATTGCAAAGTTGTTGCTTGTCGAGCCTTACCTGTCGATTCAATTATGCTCTACCTGTACAGGAGGTCGCTTCAGCCAAGGAGGAGGCCATCCTAAACTGCTATCCTGAAACTCTTTACATCTCCGACTCAAGCTCTCAAAAATGATTACTGTACTACTCGCTCGTCATTCTCCTCAATCTCAGTGACATTCTGCCTTGCTACGCCCCCGACCTTCTCATTAACGGAAACAGTCAGTCGGACTGGCCACCTGGACAAAGATCACCGCTCTGCGCATCGAGTATCCGTGGGTGCCCAACAGATTCCTTCAAGCTCTGGAAGCGAAAGAGACGATTTACTGAAATATCAACAGGGCCTCGACTCGTTACAAATCGTGACATCCCGCCGTTGTTGGACAGCTTCTCTGATGGAATTGTTCCTCTTCCCGC
The DNA here is from genome assembly GCA_003313945.1 of Lactifluus pinguis. NCBI lineage: Eukaryota > Fungi > Basidiomycota > Agaricomycetes > Russulales > Russulaceae > Lactifluus > Lactifluus pinguis. Next base: position 11,583 of record QLPA01006968.1, on the reverse strand, counting down.
TTCATGCTGCCATGAGCACGCCACAGTCTTCATGTCATATATTCGGCTAGGGACCCGGATGCTCCGTCCACTAGCCTGTCTTACCCCGTTATCTTGTCTCTCCATCGTTCGTTCACAGCGAGGTCATTGACCGCGGCATCTGTCCAATCAGGCGGCGTTACATGTAAGAACGCTGATTATCACTGGTGTCGGTAACTGCTCTGATGGCACACAGATTCTTGAAGTTTTCCTGGCAGGTATTAGCGACATCATCGCTACTACAACTTTCGTATGATAATGTCATCGTTAATATCTTCCAGCTTCCCGGACCCCGGTGGCAGATTCGCTTAATCATTGATCAACCAGGGCTTCATCCGCAGCTTTGAATTGCTGACGCCTATTCGTTGGCACTCCCGATTTCGGTCATCGGCTGAGAAGTGGGCCAAAGGAGGTGGGGCTCACCAACCACGCGTTGACCTTCACAGAAATCACAGAAATTGGGTGCCTCAGCTGTTCTGCCTGCGCCTACACGATCGAAAGACACTTAGAATAGTCTCAATGGGTGTACTGAACGAAGAAGTGCTCTTGATGTTTAACTTAGGTGACTCAGGCTGCTCCACAACGTATATGGGGCGAACTCTGGTTGGGTGACAACAATCTGCGGCTGAGAGGCTCAGGAACGTTTGTAGAAGTAATATATCGAGCAGGCTTCTTCCGCGACGTCAGCCTCACTTGCTCCGCAGTGTCCGCACCTATCCGGAAATTATGACCAAAGATGGGAATTACCCAGGTGTAAGTACAACTACAGAGTAGACTGCTTTACGCAACCTGAAGAATCCATTCACCCGTCATCAAGGCCAGGGATTGCCGGTGGCTGAGGCGCACGGCGGCAACAATCACGCTAATCTCAACAAGGAACCTTATTTGTCCCAGCTTTTACCCACCCTCTACAGCATCATTTTCATTTTGTCCCATGTCACTCGAGTTGCAACTTAGCCGGTGTGTGCCGCATGCTTTTTCAGTGTGATAGAATCCAAGTCGCCTTCTTTCCTGCCCTCCTCAGGTATGTGAGGTATCATCTACCCGCGTGTTGCAGCCAGCGCCGGGCGCCCAGCCTACTTAAGAAATGACCTTACCATCGCGATTCTTTCTGCCCTTCTCCCCCCTGCTTCGAATAATGACTCTTCTCTACCCTGTGACCGTCGCCACCCTAGCTGTGTTGTTATTCGGCTCAGCTTCTCACGCACTGGCATGGCAGTGTCGCAACGAGCCCGGGGACCCTGGCTATCCTACTGCCACGGATTGGTCTGCTTTGAACGACACAATAGGTGGCAGGCTACTCAACGTCGTACCCTCTGCAGAGGCCTGTCGCGAATTGGCCTGCACAGAGGCTCAATGGGAAAGCGGCATTTTTCGACAGACCATTCCTGGGTCAATGAACTCTGTTGGTGTTCTGACTCGATCCCTTTTACCATTATTGACTTGTTTTTTTTGGCACATTCAGTACAACTGGGAACAGGTAAAGTGTCTCAACCCGCATTGTCCTTTTTACCCTCTCAACTTGAAGTCCATCTCTGATAGGATTACAATCCTCCCGCTGAGCTATGCCTACGTAACGGGACTACGTGTGCGCAGGGACATGTCCCGCTTTACGCAGTCAATGCTACCGCCGTTCAACATATTCAGGTTTGCTATCCTTCTCTTCATCTGCGTCATGACCACTTACCACTTTCTAGGCTGGGGTCCGATTTGCAAACACTTACAATTTGCGTGTTGCTATCAAATCCTCCGGTCATGATTATTTGGGTCGCTCTACTGCAAGACATTCGCTCCTCCTCTGGACTGCTTATTTGAAAAACACCACATTCTCAGAACAATTTTACGTAGCGGGCGTAGATCAGGGACCCGCGGTCACTGTTGGCTCCGGGGTCGGCCTAAAAACTTTGTACGCTGCGGCTAAGGCACAAAATAAGATGTTTGTAGGAGGCAGTGCCGCCACTGTCTGTGCAGCAGGCGGATATACACAGGGTGCAGGACACTCCGGGTTCTCACCCATTTACGGGCTTGCCGCAGATAACGTTCTTCGTACGGTTTATTTCCAGTGAGCCCGGAAGTAGACTCAAACCAAGCTCCAGAATACCGCGTCGTTCTAGCCGATGGCTCATTCGTAAAAGTCAACTCGGTCGAGCACTCTGACCGTACGCTCTCTGCCCATTTCTAGCATTCGTACCTCTCATTTCTTCACTTTCTCCTTTTAAGTGTTCTGGGCTATGCGCGGGGGCGGCGCCGGTAGCTGGGGCGTGATCATCGATGCCACCATTCGCACATTCCCCACTTTCAATGCAACTCTTCACACCGTGAATGTGCTAACGGATACATTGGACCAAACAGCCAATCTGATGACGACTCACGCCACGCACGTCAAGGACTGGGACGCGGTCAAGGCTGGGCAATACTTCTACCTCTCAAGATCAGCACTCAATAATACTAGCACCCTTGTCGTCTCTACACTGTTTAAAGCCCTAGACGGCAACGCCAGCAAGGCGCAGATGTCTTCCTTTCTGAACGATGCAAGGGCACTTGGAGCTGTAGTTGAGAACGAATCAACGATCACTGCGGTTGCCAGTGATATCGTTGGATTCCCAGACGACGCGTCTGGGTTTAATCTCATTCTTAGCTCTCGCCTCATTCCTGCCTCCGTTTATCTCGATTCGCCGGGAAATGTCGGTGCTGCATACAAGCAGATCCTCTCACAGGGTATCCCACAAATTCTTGGGCACCTTGTTGCTGGCGGTGTGCTTTCATTCCTTTTTTGCTAACGTGCGTATTTGCCATTATTTATCGTTCACGTAGGTCAAGTCGCCGCCAATGCCAATATCAGCTCGGCCATCATCCCAGCATGGCGGTCAGCAAAGACCCATGTGGGTGTCATTTTTGGCTATTGAGAGTCCCGGATCTGACACGTCTGACTAGATAATCGCGATACAACTTTGGAACGATACGTTATCTGCAGCGGACGTACAGGCATTACGGAAGAATTTTACCGCATCAGTTGAACCTGTGCTCTCGGGACTTGCTGGTGGTGCATCTAGCGGCAGTTATTCAAACGAAGGTGACGTGCTCGAGCCGAATTTCCAGGTCACTTTTTATGGTCCAAACTACTCCCGCCTTGAGCGCATAAAGTCTCTCTACGACCCCAATGACCTTTTCATCGTTCCGACTGGAGTTCATAGCGAAAACTGGGATGCGGAGGGCATATGTAGAGTATAGAGTAGATATCTAAGATATTTGATTGGTGTCGACGTTGTCGAACATCCATTTTACAACGTACCGTCCTTTCTCCTCATAATCGACTTAATACCCTACTTCTTTCCCGGGCTTCTCAGCCTGAGAACTTGTGCAGAGACGTGACTGATGTGACAGTGGTTGTGTTCGTCTCTGATATCCGTCAGTGGCTCCATCCTTCGTCTCACCTTCTTCGTCGGGTCGTCCTGATATTGATCCTTCATCTCGTCCAAACCGTACGCATCACGACGAGCGCGTCAACAGCTTTCTGTAAATCTTCGTCGATGTCATTGTATGTAAACTTCGAAAGTCCCGCGCACCATATATCATAGGCGGTGAACCGTCCGGCGTGAGGGATGTCTGCGCTCAGGTATGGGGGCAAATGAAGCGCCATGCCGATCAGAGGCGAGGGCGAACGCCATTGGCTTCCGTATACGCAAAATGCGGTGGCGGGTTCCTCCGCTGAGCGACGACTCGGGACGGGTTCAAATTTGCAAACTCTCGATGAGAGCAAGCGAGCGAATAGGGCGGCCGGAGTGAGTGAGCACTTCAACGTTTTCACCGAGGGCGACAATCCCACTTCCAAAGATTGAGCACGAAGGCATATGCGCCCTGTGGATGAGCCGACGGAGGAGTCTGTGTGCGGAAGGTGAAAATATTGTGCGTGGGACCAGTCGAAGAAGGCGACGAGATTACCCAGAGGCTGGGACTGCGTACGCGAACGATGAGGCGCGCCACCCAGGCGGAAACCGTGGTCGTCGAACCGTGGTTATTAGTGAAACGGAGAGAGTAGCCCGTCCTTCGAATTGTAGCCATACGGCGTCGGCGTCGAACTGGACGCGCTGGGCGTTTTCATATATGAGGCGACTGAGATACTCGACAGTATCCTTCGGGTGAGGAGGGGGTTTGGTCCATGTTGCTGTGAATAACGCGGCCCTAAGCAGCGGGATTTTTCCCTAGCTGAAGATGCGAAGAAAAGATTCGAGATGAGCATGGCCGGGGATGTCGCCATAGCCAACGTTACTCGCACCAAAGCAGACTCACTTTTCTTCAATCAGCCTAAGCTTTATTGATTAGGACCATATAGGCATGACACGAAGGAAGATGAGTCCGAAGTGATCTGGTGCCCAGTAGGACTCAGCTGGGGATTACCGAGTCGGAGCTCAATGGTACCCGCCGCGTTAGCGATGAATATTCGATGACCACCAGACTTGCAATTATATTACGAGAACTTGGATAGAAGCCTAGTTACCAGTAGAAGCCAATTAAAGTGAGGAACAAACTCGCCCTGTGATTTATCAGACCCTCTACAGCCACACCTACTTCTGGGAGAACTGTTATTTCCTGTTAGCTAAAAGCTAAGTTAACACTTTCATAGGTCGCCTTCTCATCGCTTATCACTGACTCGGAGGCCGTCAAATAATGCCGAGTCCCTTGAAGTTCTCCCGTCGGGGATTAAGTACTATGTCATCGCCACTATCAATTGTCGTAATCGTGCCACCGTTTGATAATACAGTACTGTATGTATACGCGGCGTTCCGTGGGATTGTTTTATGCAGGCAGAACGAAGAGCCTACATCACTCTCTATAGTAGCCATTCTCCGTCTGGCTGTGAGGCGACGGCTCTATGACTTGTTGGGTTCACCACGTTGGTACACGTATGTTATGAATGCACGGAAGAGGGAAAGAAGGCGAATTGCCAAGTGGTTAGTCGCCTGACAGGAGTTTTGGCCATTTCTGATGATCTTCACTGACCTTCTCAAGCATAGCAAGGGCGCCTAAGTGGCGCCGCCCATTTCAACAAGATTGCTGCGGTCTTGTGCTCGCATCGCCCACCGCGTCTGTATGGAGCATATGTACTTGTAATCCGATTAACGGATCAATCAGTAGAGAAAAAAAGGAATAGGTGAGTTGAACGATAATTAGCGTAGCGGTTACTACAGAAGACTGAGTCGTAACAAAGCGACCATTCCGCACGAGAGATCCATAGTCGAAAAAGAAATAGACAGCCACCTTGACCTACAGACTCGCTCTATTACTTGCCCAGCAAGAACTTGGAGGTGGAGAGCGCGTTGATCATTCTCCGCATGTGGTCCTCGGCCGGCGGCCGAATCTCGGCATCATCGCCGTCCGTTGTTGCGATTGTGTCGTTTACGCTATGCACCATATGGTACTTGTCCTCAACGAATCATATGCCTTAGTCCAGCTCCACTCAAACGCCTCCAGTTTGCAGCCTACTACAACCGCCCGTTCGAGTAATTGAACGCCGCTGACGTCAACGTGATGAACTTGCTCTTGGCTGTGGGACAGACACATGATACATGCGTTCTGCTTCTACCCTTGCCGCCAGCGGGTGTCCTCGTCTACTTAAGATGGTAGTGGCTTCGTAAAGTTTTATTTTCCCCCCTGTTCTTTGAGCAATGTTCGCTCTTCTCCGCCCAATAACCGTAGCTGTCCTAGCCGTATCGTTATTCGACCCAGCTACTGTGCACGCGTGGTCTCGCTGTCGCAACCAACCTGGTGATCCTGGTTATCCTACTGATGCAGATTGGTCTACTTTGAACCACACGATAGATGGCAGGCTACTCAAAGTCGTACCCTCAGCAGAAGCCTGTCGCGAATTGAATTGCACGGAGGCCCAGTGGGAAAGCAGCGTCTTTCGGCAGGCCATCCCCGGCTCAATGAATGCAGTTCGTTCATATTACTTCACGTTCCTTGCCGTAAATGACCTTTTTTCCCCATGTACAGTACAATTGGGAACAGGTGAGGCCTTCTCGGTTGTGTCATCATCTTCTCAATTCAAGCATGCCAACAGGATTACGACCCTCCTGCTGAGCTCTGCTTACATAACGGAACCACCTGTGCGCAGGGAGACGTTCCTCTCTACGCAGTCAATGCCACAGCCGTTCAACATATTCAGGTTTACTATTCTTCTAGTCCCCTGAATGATGATCGCTCATCACTTTCTAGGCTGGCATCCAATTTGCGAACGCCTACAACTTGCGTGTTGCTATCAAATCCTCCGGTCATGATTTTTTGGGTCGCTCTACTGCAAGACATTCACTCCTCCTTTGGACGGCCTACTTGCGGAATGTCACCTTTGCAAACCAATTCTCCATAGCCGGCGTAGACCAGGGACCTGTGGTTACTGTTGGTTCCGGGGTCCCCGAGAATATCATCTATGCTGAGGCCAAGACGCAAAATAAGATGGTAGTAGGTGGCATTGCTGCCACTGTTACATGGGCGGGGGGATATATCCAAGGGGGTGGACACTCCGCGATCTCACCCATTTACGGACTTGGGTCCGATAATGTTCTTCGTACGTGGTTTCATTCCACCAATCTTGGAACTAGACTCAAAGATCGGCTCCAAGAGTTCCGCGTTGTTCTAGCTAATGGCTCATTCGTGAACGTCAACTCGGCTGAGAACTCTGACCGTACGTTCTCTGCAATGTCCAGCTTTCCTATTCGTCATCTCGTCACTTTCTCTTCTAGTGTTCTGGGCCATGCGCGGGGGCGGCGCTGGCAGCTGGGGTGTGATCATTGATGCCACTTTTCGCACATTCCCCACTTTTAACGTAACCGCTCACGTCGTGAATATCCTTACGGCTACCTTGGACCAGACAGCCAAACTAATGACAACACATGCGATGCACATCAAGGACTGGGACGCGGTCAGGGCTGGCCAATACTTCTTTCTGGCAGGGTCAACGTCAAATAGCACCCTCACCGTGGCTACAATTTTCAAAAATCTCGACACTAACGCTAGCACGGCACAGATGTCCCCTTTTCTAAATGATGCAAAGGCACTGGGAGCTGTTGTCCAGGATGAGATCACGATTACTACGCTCGTCAATGATGCTGCTGAAGTCCCAGACGACATGTCTGGATCTAATGCCATTCTTAGCTCACGCCTCATTCCAAATTCCGTTTACCTCAATGCACCTAGCAGAGTTGGTGATGCATACAAGCAGCTCCTCTCAGAAGGTATTGAATCACTCCTTGGACACCTTGTCGCTGGTGGTGTGTTTTTTCCCCTCATCTTCCTGTACCGCTTATTGATTTTTCATCAAGGCCAAGTCGCCGCCAACGCCAATATCAGTTCTGCAGTCATCCCAGCATGGCGTTCCGCGAAGGTCCACGTGAGCCCCCCTCTTTCCTTTGGGTGGTCCGAGCGCGTTTCTGACACGTCTGGCTAGTTGGTCGCGGCTCAAGGTTGGGACGATTCGTTGCCTGCAGAGGACGTACAGGCCTTGCGGAAGAACTTCACGGCAACGGTTCAACCCGTACTGTCGGAACTTGCCGGTGGTGAATGCAGTGGTAGCTACTCGAACGAAGCGGACGTTCTTGAGCCGAATTTCCAAGTCACGTTTTACGGCCCAAACTACGCTCGCCTTGAAAGCATCAAGGCTGCGTATGACCCTGATGACCTTTTCATCGTCCCGACTGGAGTCCGTAGCGAATTCTGGGATGCGGATGGCATGTGCCAAGTATCGCCGTCACCATGAGTGGTTTCAGTTCTACCTTGTATTCTTTACTAGTGTATAAGTTTGTTTCTGTGTTAACGATTTTGGACTAACGATTGTAAGTTATTTACTGACGGTTGATACTAGTAGATGTCCAAGTGTCGAACTGGGGTGTATGACTCAGGGAAGCCCATCGTCACAGATGCCCCGAGGGAAACCCGGCGCGTGTGGATCAACGATGGGAGCAACCGTCAAGTACGATATTTTAGATACATTACAGTAACTTCAATACGAACCTTTCAAGTTGTGCTCACTGCATATTTGTCATGCCTGCCGACCGATACCGTGTCAGAGTTTACAGCAATCTAGAAATCACAACAGCCGATGGTTTGTGACGCATTGCCAGTGTGACTGAGCACGAGCAGGTTGTTGCCACTTCTTGTGCCACTTATTTTCACTCGTACTTAGATCTTGCGCAGCCGCTCCGGCAGCAGGAGCGTCGAGAACGCTGTTCTCGACGTGATACTGTACCCTTTTACCGATACCATGTATGTCATAAACCGAGGTGTGCCTTGCAGGCACAGGAACTTTCAAGTGAACTGATCACGTCCGAGTCAGCGTTCCCACGCTCCAACGCAACCGAAGTCGTCACTTGCCTCACTCGAGACACGGAAAAATAAACGACCTTTCCCTCCCCCATGCAATTTCTGTGACCATGCTAAGGTGCTTTGCAAACCCACCAAGTGTTAACATGTTGTGGCGCCAGCTACAGGCCTACAGCCTCCGGGGGAGAAAACACACCCTGATGACCTTAAGGGACGGCGGTTGGACGAGTTAGCGTTCTCCAGGCACCACTGTAGGCCATGCCTCAGTCGCCGACTCTACCGCTCTCATTTGTCACTGCATCGCTAATGAGGTACTGAAAATGGTGCAACTTTTTCCCATCCACCTGTGCAACTCGTGCAAGCTTAATTTCTCAAGCCAGAATGTGTTGCTGCTGCTAGAGCCTAGAGTCCGAGAAGATACAATCTGAGAGGAGGGGAATAGTTAATTATACTGTACAGGGCAACCATCTGCCGCTGAGTGGGGACAGCCCTATCGGCTGGCATGGATGGCCACATAAAGGGCAAGTTTGGTGGCGAGACACCGGGGAATGGGAAAAGGGGATGGTACAGGTGTCAGACCAGTCGCACTTCAACCCCTCATCCCGGTCCGCCACCTTTATAGAAAGCCTTGAATCCATGTCTGAGACAAACTGCGGTCATTGGGGGTGAGGACATACCGTGTTCACCTATTTCTCCAAGGAAGTGGCGTTAGCGAACGGAGCAGGGGCTTCCTCCATTCCGAAGAAGTTATGCTGGATGCGTCCCCGCCCACAGGGCCGATCATGTCACCACCTGGAAGGGGGCATTCCAGCGGCCAGGCGATGGCTGTGGCGTTCTCTGTGACGGCGGTGGCAGTTCTGTCCTGGTGCTCCTGGTCGGAGAGGCCCGGTTCGTCGATCCAGGAGCGAGAGAACATGTGCTCCATGACTAGATACACGTTGCCATCTCATTATCGAAAACATCGTACCTCTCTGGCACGCCCGGCGTGAAGGCGCTGGTCCAAGCCTGTTAATAGAGCTACGCCTGGGTGCGAGCCCCACTGCCAGTGGTAAGGCTCGAGTTCCCTCGCTTGACGGAGAGAGATTGGTTCCAGGTTCCGCTCGCGACGATATGCTGTTCAATTGGGCGTCTTTCAGCTTCCTGTCGAGAGAACACATGATCATACTCACAGAATGGTCGACCGTGGAAGACACCAGTGCCGTGAGAGGCCTTGGCCCGTCGGCTACGCCACGGAAGGCCCAAGGACGAAGTCTCCTTCGGAGACGAGCGGTGTCTTCCCCTTGGATATCTCCCTTGGAAAATTCGTTTGGGATCCCGTGATGTTGACGAATTGACAGCACGGTGTCCTTCCACTTTACGACCCTTTCGGCGGTGTTCGGAACGGGGCATTTATTAGGAGTGGAATATGTTATGGCGTGACGACGCTAGAACAGATTTCCCCATGACTAGGAAGAGAGTGTTTCAGATTCTCGAATCCGATACGGACATTGCCAACACCCCAGGCCTCGTAGATGATCTGGAGGAAAACGTCACCAAGAAGAGAGAATCACTGTATCACAAGCGCTGCCCACATGAAAACCAAGGGGCACGTACCAATAGAGGGTGTATATGTCGCCGTCGCACCAGCGATACATGTACTAGTGATGTATCCGCTCCCATCCTAATACTCTGCGAGGTTCCTGAAGGTCGCACCAACTGCCGCGTTATAATTTGCGTTCCCCGAGCAGCCCAATTGGGACCCTGCCGCGGGCACGATGAGCTCGCCAGAGCATAGCAAAGCTCACTGTATCGGAGCAAAGATTAGACGACAGGGATCACTAGCCAGTGAGAATACCAGTGAATGTCTGTGGCACGCTTGCTGAGGGGAATGATGCCCTTGGAAAGGCGCTGGCGCTGGCCAGAATTCCTCTCATATGTGAAATTTGCATTCTCCATCTGGCTGGTATGGTAGTTTTCATGAAACCATAGATATGGTGGTCACGCTTCGAGATGGGGATGTAGATGTCATTAGGGGAAGTCCGAGACTCGGAGATATTGGAATAGTAGCCGCGGTGAAAAAAGGAAGTGCAGCGACTCGGAGGATAAGCTGGAGGAGAGCGTGTTTTTGAGAAAACGAGTGGCTAAACTAGAAACTTGAAAGAGAGGGCAGACAAGGATAGCTGGACTTGGGGGAATCCACTTGGGGTTTTGATATTTGCCGAAGGGTAGACGGTCTTGTGTCGACAGCTGTGGGACCTGACGCATCTGAACGCCCTCTGAACGAGTTAAATAACTGAGAAACTTGGTTAAAAGCATCACCAACGAATCACAGAACACCGTACCAGTGACCTTTGTAGCATAAATAAATACCAACGGTCGTGGCGCGTGAGTGTGCCAGTCAGAGTGGACGACGCGAACTCTTGATTATGCCGCGTCACCGTGACCAAGCTCTCCGCTCCCCGTTCAGTTGTCCTCAGTTACTCCACTGACACGTCGATCCACCGTTCTTTGCGGCGCCTCCCTTGCTAGATCCGTTCGTAGACGGGAAGCACCCGTCGAATCCGCGGCCATTCAAAAAGCCCGTGACAAAGCCCAGCGCGCCACCCGTAATGAGGCGGTGTGGCGTGCCAGACAAGTGTCCTTTTCAACCGGAAGGGACAAACCGAGTGAGAACGTTAGAACTTGTGAAAATTCAGTTTACCTATCCACCCTCCACCACACGCCATTCACTCCGAGTCTTCACTCTCCCAATCACTCTCAGCGCCCTCCAAATCCCCGTTTGCCGCCCCTCCCTCCCTGATCGGCGATGGCTCGCTGCCCTTCCCCGATCACTCCTCCCGTCACTGTATACACCCTCCCAAACTCAGGCCAACTATTCTCGCCTGGCCACTCTGACGTTCCCCCTTCTCCCAACTCTCAGATTGTTTCTAGTTTCTCAGGGTGGGTCGTAACCGCACATAACAAATGTTAGATGACGAACTCTGGAACTACATCCACCACCGAGGCGCAATTAAGAGGATAAGTCAGGCATATTGCTCCCGAGACTGCAGCACTCTGACCAATTGAATGGATGCCAGTGTCGCGATCTACGCCCTTCTGCCGTTGTTCTCCTGTCACAAGCTTTCAGGCGCCAATAGAGAGTCCTCTCAATATCCTCGTACTCAACGACCGTGGTTCAGTAATCCTCTTCCAGGATATCCTTTAGTTGATGTATCACCCACGGCTACCCATTCTCGAGCACCTACCGCGGAGTAAGCCTCGGTCTCATCT
>QLPA01006962.1:0-18651 GCA_003313945.1 Lactifluus pinguis | reverse complement strand
GCCACGGCTCACAGAGTTGGCCTGAACATGCCTATAACCCTTCGGGACAAGAAGGTAGAATAGATTTGCGGCTTATTTGCCACCATTCTCCGGGCGTGTGCACGCACGCTTTTCACTCTCCATGCAGTGCACGGATGGCAGCTTCGTTACGCTCTTTGAAAATAACATACAGGAAGGGCTTGATTGCAGTGCGCCTTTGTTGTGGCTGGGTATTTCTTAGCTTGATCGAGAAGAGATCCGGCAAGACGACCCCCATTTGATCCCGTTGTCCACAAGACCTCACATTGTGGCCAGCCACAGACAATTTGAACCGATAATACATTGAGAGACAAAGCACTCCCACCACGTTGTACACGTGAGACAATCAATCATGGTGCCCTTGTCAACGTCAACTCTTTTATAACGAAACCCATTTCGTCGCGTACTCTGGTCACTACATACGCTTTCTTAACTCCAGTACCCGCGAGGGCTACAAATTTGTTGACCCCTCCACCTTGACCGAGTCAACTGCCGTTTCTCCTAAAATGAGCTCCCTTCCATCCAAAGATATGACAGCTTTTAAAGAGTTGTTGTCATCATCAAAACATATCATCGCGGTCGCCGGTGCTGGACTTTCCGCAGCCTCCGGTGGGTTCACATCTACCCAAAATCAAAGGTTGAAATGAGAATCGAAACGCGCTCCAGGTATCCCAACGTTCAGAGGCGCTGGAGGTTTGTGGCGAAAATATGACGCGATAAGCCTAGCATCGTACGGCGCGTTCAAGTCGAATCCCTCGCGGGTGTGGCAGTTCTACCACTACAGGCGTGAAAAGTCAGCGTCAAATCCACTTGCTCTATCTTCTTTCTCATTTGCACCTTAAACCCATTGACGTTATACCTCAGAGCCCTCGCCGCCAGTCCTAACACGGCACATATCGCGCTCGCCAAATTTTCTATCGAATCCATCCGCAAACAAAGCGCGGCGCCAGACGCAACGTTCACGCTCATCACGCAAAATGTGGACGGCCTGAGCGCCCGCGCTCTTGAACAAGTGCAACAGCAGGACGCGCATCTGGCGTCCGAATCGTCGTCATCTGCTGAACCACAGTTGCTCGAGATGCATGGGAGAGTCTTGGACGTGCTTTGCACTTCGGAGAGCTGTGGCCACTCCGAGCTGATAACGCGCTCACCAATCTGCGCAGCGCTGAGCGGCACCGAACAGCTGGTCGAGAGCGGCATCGTTGAGCCCGTCGTAGACATTGCCGACCTGCCACGTTGCACCAAATGTGGTGCGCTTGCACGGCCAGGGGTCGTATGGTTCGGCGAGACGCCCCAGCACCTTCCTACTATCGATGAGCTGGTTAGTCGGGCCGATCTGTGTCTTGTTGTGGGAACTTCATCGACGGTGAGCAACCCACACGGAGGTCTGTCATAGAACGCATTCACGAACAGACGATAGGTGTATCCGGCTGCTGGTTATGGGATGGAAGTGCAGGACCATGGTGGGAAGGTCGCTGTATTCAATTTGGAAAGAAGCGATGGGGACGAGGATGCAGATTTCTTGTTTCTTGGACCGTGTGAGGAAACGATCCCGGAAGCTCTAGGTCTCTAATCTGTCCGTATACAATGTAAGTATATAGAAGCACCCAATTGTAAGAACCTCGTTCCGCTTCGCTTCGCCCACAGGTCAACATTTTAAGAAGAACCGACACAGGGCTCGACCCTTCTGACCACCGCGAAAATGGCACGCAGTATGTTGTCCTCGACGGCTTGTAAGTAGTCACAATGAACTTCCGCATCTACATCTACGCGCGTATAGTACCAGATAGAATTAGAGGGTGTATTAAAAACAGTCTAGCAACAAAATCGGGTCAGAAAGTGATTCAAGAAGGGGATGATAGCAGACCGCAACGCACCTCAAGGCCCCCCGAGAAAAAGACAGCTTTTGGGGAAGAAATATCTTTTACTCATTCATGCTTGTCGTCCTCTTCCTTCAACCGTTGCTCGACGTCCTCCCATGTATCCTGCAACAATTCCAGACCGGGCTTGTTCGTCTGCCACGTCCCATACATCGCATCAAAAATTTGTTCAACACGTCCTTCCCGCTCCCCATAGCCCACATCGTACACGTTCAACGCCGAGCTGAGGGTCTCGGGGAGACCAAACTTGGATAACCGCTCGCGTTCCTTGACCTCCAGACGAAGAGACGGCCAGTCCACCCTCCGGGGTCCATATAGGCGCGTGTTGGGTGAGTCGGTGAATGCACGGTCGATGGCCTCGTCCAGGTTCTCCAGCGTGATGAATGTTTTGGATTGGTGGTAGAGAGAGACAAGTGCGCGCAGTTTTTTCGGTGGAAGCGCGAAGTCGGGCGGAGGTGTTTGCGAGTTTTGTTTGGAGGACATGCTGCGCCTCAGAGCTATCATTCGAGAGGCCGCTCTATGTGCCATGATACATCTGGGGTGCATGATGACAAGACCTTTCGAAGGCGGATGAAAAGGCGCGGGAACGGCTGATCTACGGGCGCTTATTGCTCACTCGGCAAACAACTGCAGTAACCAAGTTAGATACTTGTACATATTCGATACACAAAATTCTATTTAGGAATAGTCAAGCCATGTTCACTGAAAAGCTCCTCCTCCCTCTTCTTCACCTCAGCAGCTTTTTTTGCCAGAGCCGGCGCCCTCTTCAACTCTTGCCGCCCAACCTGTTGGATGTGAACCTGGAATTAATAAGGATCAGCACAAAAAAAAGCATGCAGTTGCAACGCGCGACGGACCGCGTCAGGGCCCTATATGATTGACGCATGTCAGCATGAGATATCTCGGGTAAGTTCAAAACAACGACTCACATCCGCTATGCGGAGCGTTCGAAGGTTTGCAAAGACAAAAGCCAATTCTTGATCTTGACTCAATCCTTCAGCGCCAAACGCCTGCATGGCGCGGTCCACCACTTGTAGAGCCATGGAGGGGACCACGAACTGACAACCCTGTGAAATTGTGGTCATGCGGACGCGAAAACCATACTTGCCTTCGCAATGGCTATCTCCTTCATGGCACCCTTCGCTTTGAACTTATCGATCTACAAACCTTCCTCAGTGGGAAGCTCCAATATACCAAAAATAAGACAAGCTTGCTTGCAAAGCAGCGCTGAGGACGAGGAGACGCGCAGATTCGATTTCAGCACGGGATTTTGCGATGTCCGCAATGACAGTGCCTGGAATGACGTTTCACAAAGGACCGAGAGGGCTCAGGTATGGGTCCCACCATGTTCATAAAGGAACTTCCCGAAGGTCTTGCGAGATGGATCTGTTACACGCTTTATCATTGTGTCCAACGCCATCTGGGCGGCGCCGATGGACCGCATGCAGTGATGGATCCGCCCTGGTCCCAGACGCCCTTGGATTATCTGTTGGAAGTGAACAAAGGCCTAGAGTGCACTGTACATAGCACGGACCTCGAATCCCCTGCCCCAGCCAAGTACCAAGTTGCTCAAAGGAACACGGACATTGTCGTAAATGATCTCCGAGTGTCCTTCAGGTGCACCGTCATACCCCAGGACCATCATTTGACGAATAACTTTGACGCCAGGGGCATCAGCAGGGACAATTACAACGCTCTGCTGGTGGTATGCACTGGAGTTGTTTGGGTCACTCTTGCCTAGAACGAGATGTACTTTTGTCCTGGGGTCACCTGCCCCACTGATAAACCTGAAGCACAGGTGAAATGCCAGAACTCGTGACATCAGACAAACGAACCATTTGTGTCCATTGATGACGATTTCGTCACCTTCCTGCCTAATAGAGGTACGAATGTTGGTTGCATCGGATGATGCAACTTACATGGTCAAATTAGCAAGCAATCCTTCAAACAACCTTTTCAAACCTACCAAACCTCTCCGTCATTGAAAATGCCGAACGAATTTCCCCATTCAGCAATGGAAGTAACCACTTCTTTTGCTGTTCGGCATTTCCGTACCGAGCCAACACCTCTGGGCCGTGGGTTAAGTCATTGGAATGCCGAGTAAATAGACAAACGGATATACCCATATTGCCCGTGTCCGGCGCAGAGCAGTTCATCACCTCCGAGCCCATGTGACCAGACCGTCCCATGATCTCAGCCATTACAGCATACTGCAAACATGTGAACTAGGGACGGTAGACAAGAATAGAGTCTTACCTCGATGTTAGTCAAGGGGACGCCGTGTTCGGGGTAGTGGGACTTGCTCAGGAAGAGGTTCCAAAGGCCGAGCTTGCGAGCCTTGACTTTGAGTTTCTCGATGATGGGAATGACCGTCTGCCATCGCGTCGCGCCATGAGGAAGCTGAGCCCTGGCCAACCTCTCAGCAGGAACGACGTCCTCCTTTATAGTTGGTATTCATATGAACTGAGGCGCCAGTCACTTCTAAACATGTTTACGGACCTCAATGAAAGCGACTAGCTTTGCAAGAGTCTCCTTGGCATAAGGCGAGAATTTATCCTCTATCTATTGACTGAACGTCAACCACTAGCCTGGGGTGATATTTTCTGGCTTACCATGGCCCATGATGATGGTGATGTGAGTTCTGCGACTGGATGCTGGGCCATAGTCGATGTTGTGAAGCAAAAGTGCGATGTTGTGACTTTCCGGTTTCATCCTTAGCCGGACCGGATTATCACCATTTATCCATTTGGGGATAAACAGAATTTATTCAAAGTATGTGCAAGAAATTCATGTTACTACTCGCTACAGTAATGTCAACGCAAACGGGTACTAGTAGCAAGGGCAAACAAAGGGTAATATCAGCGGCAGTACAACCTCATAGCGAAAATACACTGAACAATTAAGTCCCCTCTAGTGGAGTGGAACGATACTATACCAATACATCAGGTCATAGCTAGTCGTGAAGAAAGCAGCATTCATGTCAAGTCCTTCTTAAGCAAACATCGGCGGTGGTCAGGCGCCCCTCAATTCACTGGCCTGTCTGATCAGTGGGAAGATCAGGTAGTTTAAAAGGTAGTTCCGGGTCGTATCGGAATGCACCAGCGTCAAAGCCCTGTCCGAGAGCATCTTGCTCGCCACCCTCCGGATCGAAGTTTCGAAGGTAATCCAAACCATGGAAGGGCAGACCCCCAGTAAGGAACGAAGGACCCGCTGTTGGCGGGGCTGACGTCCCGAAAAAGTCTTGGGACTGGGGGCCGCTATATGCAAGATATGAGGGGTCGACGGTCGACGGTGGCTCGTAATTACTAGAAGACAGAGCGTTCTGGGATGAACCAGGGAAATGATCACCGTCGTAGGTCCATGGGTCAGTTGTCGCCTGGCTACCGAAGGGAGGTGACGTTGAAAAGTCGAACTCGTAACGGACAGGAGACATGCTGCTAACGGGAGAAACAGGGCCGTTCCAAGACCCAAACGAAGGAGCATTCACGATGGGAGGGCTACGTTCCAGAGGAGGCTCGACGTGGGGAAGAGGTGGAGAAGGATAACTCTTTGCAGAGGTAGGAGAGCCATGTGGGCTTAAATTCGCACGACCAAAGCCTAGCTGATATTGTAGACGATAGGCACTAGACGACCCAGATTGATTAGGTTGTTCCTCCGTTTCATCGTGGCCTCGTTTCCTTGACGCCGATCTCGCACGCTGCGCTAGAAATACGACGCATTTTAACATGAACCATTAGAAAGACTCAGCAGACACTTACATTCAAACCTGAGTGTTGTTGACGCCTGAGTGGACCGGGAAGGACGCCCTGCATCTGGTGACAAGTTTCTTCGAAGATTCGATTTACCCTTTACAAGTCGGGACGACGCAGTAAATGAATGTCTTCGGCTTTTGTCGGTTGGAACGGAGGAGGCGGCAAATGTCACACTCGTAGGGACGGCTATGGGTGCAACGGATCCACTCGTGGTCGCATTTGTAGCTTGATTGGTCGCAACCGCCTCTCGAGCCGTAGTCACGAGCTCGCCGAGGAGCTCCTTGACTTTCCGAGCACCGGGCCAATGACCTTCCCAGGACCCCAACGCCACCAAACAATTCTGCACCTCTTCCATGGCGCTATTGGCAGCACTAGGATCTGTGACATGCATTGCGTACAGCAGAATGATGACGGCGGAACTGAACAGGTGTTGTATGAAGAAGGCCAGGTGATGCGAAGGAGGAACCACTTTCTTGATGAAGGGCGCAAGACGGATGCAGGTGCGAGCAGATGACACAGCTTTGGTAACTGATCGGGGAGTGGACGGTTGGTCGCGCCTAATAGGCAGGAGGTTGCGATGCAAAGCAGTCAAAACAGAGTAATAATGACTACAAAGGGCGGCGCCCATGCACACTCGCTGCTCGTTAACCATGCTGGACTTGAATGACGGATGTAGGTTATCCAGCCATTTTGAGAGTTCCATGTCCAAGGCGTCGACATTGGACTGCAGCTGTGTACGTTTCTCCGGATCAGCAATACTATCCGCCATGTCAACGCCATAGACCTGACGCATGATGCGGCCGGCAATATTATACAGAGAGATGAGGGATATGAAGCCAATCATCAATGAAGGTGTCTCTGATCTCATTGGTGCGCCAGCAAAATAGTCCGGTAGAAAGTCGTCATCGATGTCAATCGGGACTTCGACGTCACAATCAACATCCTCGGCACCGATGGGGCGACCTAGAGCAAGAGCGAGCATACGATCCAGTGTATAGACACCCCACCATATCTTTCGGCGGGTTTCTTTCTCGATCGCGGGGATGATCAGGCGGCGCGGAGAACGCTGTTCAAACACGTAAGACCCCGGAGCCGAAAAGCGGGATCAAAATACGCACGTGTAAGCCCAGATCTTGTGCAGCCCGTACTGCTTGACCAATAAGGAGCCAAGCTTGAGGAAGACAATTGACCGAACAAAGAAAGGAGGACATCAAAATAAAACACTGCACGTGGGCGATTTGGGTGGAGGCATGGCTGATGTAGTGAAGAATAAGTGCACTACGTATCTACGATTAGTAACATCGCCGTTGGGTAACCGGACATGACTCACCGCTCGTAATAGACCATACCCATCCCTCCATCATCGTCCTTATCCCCTTTGAGGCGAGGGTCTTCAACGAGTTGAGCTGCACATGCAAATAGTGCAAACACCATGGCAATAAAAGCGGTCTGGGTGCGAGCCAAGTGTTGATCATCCTTGTGGTCCATTAGATACGCATATTGTCTCATGAATGTGGGTTTATCGATGACAGGCAATAAGAAGTGGAAACGTGAGAAATAGGCGTCAACCTAGACCCGAGTGAACAGAGCAGCCGGCAATTATGAGCATCCAAAGACCCACCAGCTTGTCTGCAAGGTCCCGCTCTGGGTATTCTACCTCCTCTGGCCCAGGCAGGGCACGTACTTTACCGAAAAAGACGGCAGCGGGGAAATAAAGTTTATTCGGCTGACCAGAGTCATCGGCCATCGGGGAACCACGACTATGTGGTGCAGCAGTGGCAGCTCTGAATGATTGGATGAGGGACATTGTGGATGATCCGCCAATCCAACGCATGTGACCGTGCTCATCAAGTGTCAGTTGACCGAACGAATCTACTACATCATCCTCGATTTTTACGGAGGATGAAGATTCTGGAGTGGAGGAGTTATCGGTGGGTTGTTGTTGATTAGTCTGGCCTTCATTGATGATCGATCTGAGCAGAGCTGCAGCGGCAGCCTTGGATTCATCGGACACAGATGAGGTCGTGGGAGCGCCTTCGCCATTAGGGGTCTGACCAAGCTGCTGAGTTAGCTGGGAAAAGACCGATTCCATGTGGAGAAGGCGGGCTTCGAGCTCCTGGACATAACTTGGGAAGGGATGTTAGATGGTTGAGATAGGGATAAGGTTAAAGGCTTCGATGGGGACATACTGTCTGCTTAGCGCCGCTCTGTCTTTCGTCTGTAACCAAGTACATTGGGATCCCGACGTAGTGCACTGAGAGCAAGTCGGCTCGCTACCATCGCATTTAATCTTTTTTCGACTAGGGAGAAAAGTTAGGCAGTGAGCATAGAATTTGGTCGGAGGGGGTGCATAGATAGATAGGAGCCTGATACAGACCGGCAACTTTCGCAAGCTCGCCAGACCCGTCTTCGCTGGAGCTGTATGGGACGCTGGCCAGCATCTGAGGGAGGGGGCTGATCTTCAACGCGTTTCTTCTTTGTCTGATGATGGGTCATGGATTCAGTTACTGAGTCACCACGGCCCATCTCGGTATTAAAAGTGAGGAATGAAAGGGACCACACCACAAATTGAGAAATGCCGGTGGTCGCCGGGTGCGCACAGCTTTGGCTTGTGATAGCACTCTCCGGGGTCTTCTACACCGCCTCTAACTATGACATAACGCAGTTTTCTATTTTGCTTTTTTTTTAAAATCAAATTACAGTGGACAGGGAAAAGCGCTCCGAGTATACCGCGTCTTGATAAGGATTAGCTCATGCGGACGTCTTGACCAGATGGGACCCCGTGAGACCCCTTCTTTTCCTAGACTGTGACACCGTAACGGCCGACAATTCCCCATCCACACACAAATTCGCACGCACGACATTGAGCTGACACGGCAACATCGTTCGCTACGGCACAACAATGACCGAAGTTGCCTCTACTGATCCAGTCGTCTCCGAGGCTGCGATTGCTGACAATGAAGAAGATGAATCAAAAGTGCGTAGTCCCACCACAACACCCACACCCTCCTCATTAAAGCTCTGTTGGGACCACAATAACTGTAACAGGAAATCCTTCTTATGAAGCAACGCGTTGAGGAGATGGAACGCGAGGCAAAAAAGCTAAGAGAGCTACAAGCAGCCGCAGAGAGCTCTGCTGCTGTTGAACAAGTGGACGGTGATGAGGCCACCCCGATGGAAACCGAGGATGACAAGACAGCCATCGACAGCAGGAGTGTATTCGTTGGGAATGTCCGTGATATCCTTGTCCCACTTTGGTCTCCTCATAACCCCCTGCTTCATACAGGTCGACTATAGCGCAACAGCAGAGGACATCCAGGCCCATTTCCAATCATGTGGTACCATCAACCGCATTACTATCCTATGTGATAAATTTACAGGACATCCCAAAGGGTATGCAACTTTGGTTCCCTTGACATCTGCCGTCCTCATAGTTGCACACATAGGTTCGCCTACGTCGAGTTTGCGGAACCAGAATTCATTGACCCTGCGTTGGCGCTGGATAATTCTCTTTTCCATGGGCGGTTGATCAAGGTAGGTTTTTTGACAGCTGCTTGTGATGGAGTTGTACTCAGAAGCATACTTGTTGAACAGGTGATGGCTAAAAGGACCAACGTACCAGGGTTCAACCGAGGGCGAGGAAGGGGGCGAGGCGGTTACAGAGGCGGTTACAGGGGTGGTTATCGAGGGGGAGGTGGTGGATTCAGCCCATACAGAGGTCGTGGACGGTACGTGGCTTGAGTGTGGTGATGGGTGCTTCAGCTTACTGGGCGCTCACAGTGGGCGAGGACGTGGCTACTAGTTATTATTTCTTGGAGATTTGAGGAACCCGTTCCTCTCAGCTATACATCGCTTTCTCTTAATATCAATCCCCTTTCTGTAAATAAAATGTACCAAAGAAAACCACCCCCGGGCCGGCAAAATGCCGGTCAAGGCGTTCGTTGTGGTGGCTTTTGCCACTTTGACCGATAATGCTTGCAAGCTCATTTCACAAAGTATTTAATACATGGAGGATCGCAACCCGGCGGTCCCTCACGACATCCACCAAGTCATACCCGTACTCTCGACTCGCTATAATACCCGCTGCTCCCGCTGATACTCCCCGGGAAGCACTTCAGGAGGGCAAGGGTCTCATGGCATATCTCCAACAAACACTCCCTTCTACAGAAAAACAGAAGATCATCGGCACCCTCTTCTCTAGAAAACATCTAGATCGCGTCTGTCCTGGCTCTGTGCTCACCGTCAACCTCACACACGCACCTACCTCCTTTACCGGCGTGCTCATCTCCGTCAGACGACGCGGTCCCGACACGTCCTTCGTCCTCCGGAACGTGGTGCAGCGCACCGGCGTCGAGATGCAATTTTTTGTCAACTCCCCGCATGTCAAGGAGATTGTGGTGGTGTCGAGAGTGGGCGTACCCGATGGAAAGGCGTCCGTGGGTCTGAAAAAGGCGAAACTGTATTACCTGCGCGACTCGCCAGAAAGGATGACTGCAGTGTCGGCCACCGTGCGGTGAACGGGTAAGTCCTGTCATAAATATATATCTGGCCTTGCTCATTCATTCGTGGCCCCAGGCCAGGTGCTTGCATTGGCACGATTTATTCACCGGACTATGTGGAGTGATGAGTAACTTTGGCCCTGGCTGGGT
This sequence comes from Lactifluus pinguis, assembly GCA_003313945.1. NCBI lineage: Eukaryota > Fungi > Basidiomycota > Agaricomycetes > Russulales > Russulaceae > Lactifluus > Lactifluus pinguis. Next base: position 8,352 of record QLPA01006962.1, on the reverse strand, counting down.
GCAAGTCTACGCCACCCTGTGTTATAATAGTGCTTCTGTTTCTATACGTCACTAGTCTAAGTATAATAAGTCCGATGAGCTTTAGAGGCTCTTGGTGATATGATAGGAGGCTCAGAGCAGCCGTTGTGCGCTAGCGCTGTGTGAGTTATGGCTACGAGAGGCTCAGTTGAGCCTGCCTGAAGCGTCTTCTTGAACGTTCGCCTGTCATCTGGCGCCATCTCTTTCGCCCTCTCTCCCAGTCATCACTAGGACACCTCTTTCTCCATGCCAAAATCGCGGCCTCTCCGAACACTCGCAATAACCACAAACTCTCAAGTGAAGCGAAATGCCTCCCCAGGACCACCCTCACCCACGTTTTCCGAAACAACGAACGTATCCGCTATGAATTTTGGTGAAAATGGACCCGCAAAGATCATCACGCGTACCGACCTGAAGGCTAGCATGCAGTCTTACGAGAATGTCAGTCAGTCCGCCTCGTTGTTATGTGATGCCCCCCCACTTCCGTGCGAACAAAGCTCATATTATTTTCCCTTCACTTCTGCCTAGCTCTTGAACTCATGCACCAATTACCAATCTGCACTGCTCACGATGTCCCGTGCTACAGCCTCATTCGCGGACGCTATGGAATCCTGCTCCGGGTGCGCCGCAGTAACATTTGTCCAGGGCATTTTGGAGGAAGTCCTTCTCACACACGTTTTGCGGGTCGTAATTAGGATGAAAGGTCCAACGTATGAACAAGGTACCCGTCTACAAGCAGCGGCAGGGCTACACCATTTGTTAGCCAACCATTTGCATGTGCTCGTAAATAACCCATTCCCCCCGTGTGTGCGGCGCCTACTTACCTCCTTCGTCCAGTCTGAAACGCTAGATAAGCAGTTTGAGAAGCCGCTTCGTCAGCATTTGGACACGTACCGCTCCATCGTGCATGTGCGTCTGCTGTTCATTTCTTCCCATAACTTGCCGCACTAAGGCCTTGGATGTTCACACAGGAACGCTCATCCTCTTATGAGCGCGCCCTCCGTGAGAAGAGTCATGTAATTCGCGAAACAGAGATGCGGAACATGAACCGAAAAGAACGCAGTATGACAAAACGCCAGTTCGGTATCACTCGATCCCGCGCTCATACCGTCTCTCCACAGACCTACAAACATTCAGAGAAGCGTTAAATGTACTGCAAAGGCAGGTAGAAGACCTTGACAGGCTAAAGGCTCGACATTATGAAGATATTCTAGAGCACGAGCACCAGGTGTGGGATGTTGTGCAAGGAAAAGTACTATATAGCGGACTTCTGGCATGACAACTTGCTAAAGTACACCTTTTTTAGGTCTGCCTTGTTGTCCGTTCAACGCTGGACGTATTCGATAGGTTCACGGCCAAAGCGTACGTATCCTTTTCAATAATGTCCTTCTATTTTCCTTCCTTGACCATGACACAGATCGGACCCGGTGATTGAACCCATGCTCCAGTCGGTCCCGGACCCATTCGACTCATACGGGCAGCAGCCCCATTCCGAAAACCAAATATTCAGCATTTTGCCTCCCCTGTCTATACTGGTACCGTCCTCATCAGCGCCGAGCTCCCTCGCAGTTACTCCCCAAACGGCAGCAAGCCAAGCATTCGCGATAGGAACGACCTCCGGATGGACGCACAGCAGCAGCAACGGCCCCGCCACTTATCCTGACGTCCCATCATCATCATCAGAATGGGATGATGCGGTTCCGTCGGCGTCGGCGTCCAGCTCGCTCCTTACGACAACGCGGACTACTAATACTCCCGCGAAGCCTCCTCCTCACCGGTCATCATCGTCTTCTCCCCCACGACGCCCGTCTTCCTCGCCACCGGGTAGCAGCGCCCGAAGAGCCGAGTCGAACCTTCGTAACGTCCTATCAGTCATCGACGAGGCACGTCCACGGCAGATCGACGATGCTGCTGTCACCCTGTCCCCACACGACGGTCCGGATGCGGCGGGAGAAATCACCCCAGTCGGTTCTTCGCCTCCCACTCCCACTGCGGCGACTCGGAACGGTCCCGCAACAGAGGCGCGCAACTTGGTCGTGAGTTGGCTTGGTTTCCCGTTTAGAGAGTATCCCCGAAGTGCCAGCCAAGATACAACACCGCGGGACTCTTCTACATCCAGGCCTGCGTCACCGACTGCGGAAGTGGATGAAAGTCCCGAGACACAAGGAAGGCAAACTCCCGAGGCAGACAGGGCGACGACGCTCCCAATATTTTCATGACGTCTTTCGTCTTTCGCATCTCACGGTTGGATGTATCATTTACGATGACTTTTTCTCTTATGCCACACATTCACGAAGTCATAGTTCTTCCTTTGTTTTTCATGTGCAATGCGTACTTGACTACGTAGCTTATCATCGCCCGGGCTGGATGCCATACTGACGTAGTATGTCCCTGTGTACCGGAGTCGGGCTTTTCAAAAGAGCATCTGTACCTGCGCTCGTCTTCGGGAAAGCAATGACGTCGCGGATTGAAGATGCATTGCAGAGGGTAGCCACCAAGCGATCAAAGCCTGGGGCGAGAGACATTAGCTTTTCTTTCCACCCAATCGTGGACCTGGACTTACCCAGTGCGATTCCGCCATGGGGTGGAGCGCCACATTTCAAAGCATGGAGCAAGTGGTTAAATGACTCTTTCTCATGTTTGTCGAGCTGGAATGCGAATTAGTAGACCAACATCGTTCGGGCTGTTACAAATCTCACCTGTAACACTTCCGAAAATATGTATTCTTGCATCATTGCGTCATGTACTCGGACAGAGCCTCCACCAATTTCCACTCCGTTTAGGACAAGATCGTAGTGTTGGCCGCGTACCTGGACAAAGAAATGGAGAGCCACACGAATGCCCGTGCAACGTCAACGATTACGGCTGTATAGCCACGCGCGCGGGCCCTCACCTCCGAGATGCGTCCCTCGTAGAGGGCTTGAACGTCTTGCCACGTCGGCGCGGTGAAAGGGTGGTGCGTACTACTCCATCTACCCTTTGCAAGATGGTCCTTTTCTGCGTCCGCCCTCGTGAACAATGGAAACTCAGTAATCCAGAGGAAGTGCGGGGCACTCGTTGGGGTATACGTTCCTACACGGCTAAAAGTCAGCTTTCAAAAAGGTAGCCATAAGCCATTGCCAACTCACCACGCGATCGAGCCAACTGGGCCAAACGAAGTCTCTGCCGCCCAAGTGCTGTCGATCCCCCCTTAGATAGAGTTTTAAGATTGGTCAGTAACATGAATGAACGTCTGTCCTTACTTCTGGTCTCTCGCGTTGCTTGCCAATCCAGACAATATCGCCAGGCTGCAGCTGCAACTTTTCGCCAATTCCACCACTTCCCCACCCTTCGATGTGAGAAGATTCTCGGACAATGGGACTATTGTTAAGCCACGAGGACATATTTTCGGACGTTATCACGATGCGATCCTGCCCGATTGATAGACGGTGAGGTGGGGCATAAACACCCGATCTAGCAAGGGATCAAACTTACAAGGCCATCCTCCGTGGGGCATTCATGTGCGATAGGGTAGAAAGCAGAGTCACCGGATTGTCGCACCGGTAGGCAGACGATAGTTTCACCAGAACGTGCTATTACAGTGATGGCATTCGGGGGTAAACATGAGGTAATGTCCACGATCTGTGCATGCGCCGTTAAGCCGGTGAATGACCGTGACAGCAAAAAAGGCAGACCTCTAACCCAAATCTTGTATCTGGCTTGTCCGAGCCAAACTAGAGTTACAATAGTATGTTGCTCGTCAAGTCCGGAAACAGACCAACGTCACCTACTCACCCGGCACATGGCCTCGTGATAAGTCATGACATTGAACCTATCAGGCAGCGATACTTCCTCCATTTGCGCCCATATTCTTCTGATCAAAAGTTCAACGACATCACGGACTTCATGCCCGCCGATCCGCCAGGGGTCAGTCTTCGGATTGGGGTCCCCCCAAGAGACAAAAGCCATCTCGAGATCAATCTGTGTGAACTCAGGTTGTCTATCCCGACGACCGTCTTCATCCCTGAAGCATCGGGCAAGTTGATAGTACCGGTCAACTCCACCGGAGCACATGAGAAGTTGTTTAGGCTGCTGAGGTGACTGAGAGAGCGCAAAGAAGTGGGGCTCCTGGACTTTGGCCTGATCTGATCCCCGTACGGGGTTGGTTCTTGTTGGAACAAGAAACTCGCGAGCGCCTTCAGGGGATGATTTGAGGAGAATTGGGGTCTCAACCTCGAGGAAACCTGAAAGGGATGTCGTGCCGGAGGTCCACAGTGGAAGATAGGATAGAAGGCGCGACACCTTGTTGGCTAAGTACGGTGTGCACGATGTGGGCAACTTGGCTTCTCTTCCGTAAGTTATCTGAGAGCTCTGGCCTACGAAGGTCAAGATAACGATATTGGCTTCGCAAGTCATCGTTCGCCTAACAAGATCAGAAACGAGAAAGGTGATTGATGACGGGGAAGCGGACCATATTTTGGGTGTCTGAAGGGAGAAAGGGCATGTGACGATCTGCGGGATTGAGGAGAGTGAAGTCTGTTACGACAACTTCGACATCACCAGCCGGGCCCTGAGAGAGAAGTCGAATGGGGGGTCAATAGTCTGGATGCCCAAAGGAACACTGGTAGGTAATTTACAGGACGGCGCTGGTTTTCTGGCCTTTGGCGTACATGACCATGAATGAGTACAGTGGACTCGACAGGAATGTGTGCCAACTCTGTGACGGGGGCATTACGTTGGCCGTCTATGTCGGGAGGATCGCTTGGGAAGGGATGGACGACAAGCTGAGTAGTACCGTAAGAGTCCCTTAATGGGAAAAAGGAAAGAGATTTGGAAACTTTGCTAGATGGGGTTGAGGAAGTGGGGTGAGCAGGGAAAAGCGCCTAGGCTGGGGGGAAGGAGAGGGCGAGGGAGGGCGATTACCGTTCTGGAAGGAGCCAACCAGCGAGCACAACGCGAGAACCTACGTCCGCAGAAGTGAGGGCACCACAGTTGTGAGAACGTTTCGGAAATGGAACTGAAGTACATCCAACCGAAAAGCCGAATGAGAAGGGAAAGTCTGGGGAGAGAGAGAGGACAGACCATTTATTGGGCGATGGTGAAGGTGACGAGTGGATATGAAAGAGAAACGAGGGACAAGGCGTGTCGATATTGAAGACCACATGAGGAGGAGCATATAAGCGCCTATTGCTGTGCCTCGCCGCATACATCTCGGATGCAAAAATTGATATGCGGGTAGATCCCTTTTATAGCCCCCCCTTCAAGTTCTCTCCTCATCTTCACTCCCAATAATGTCTTTCCCTTTTCTACCCATCGAACTCTTCGACTCTATTTGTGCTTACCTTGCCACTTCCGACCTCGCTGCCCTTTCTCGCGCTTGCTCCATCTTCTATCCCAATGTTCAGCGCATCCTCTACCGTAACCTCGTCCTTTCATCTGCCAACCGTAACCTTTCCGTCATCGTCACCCTCTCCAAGAAACCATCTGTCGCCCGCTTCGTGCGCACCCTCTCGGTCACAATCGACGCCACTCTGCCTGCCCTCATTCCCTTTTACTGCGCACTCGCAGACGCGCTTTCATTCATGTCCGAACTCACCTCTCTTCATCTCTCCCTTGACCCCAATGCCAATACCAGCTGGGTCCTCACTCCTCGCACGCGCCCTGTCACATATTCCCGCTTGCATTCATTCACATCGTCCTTCCCGTTCGATTCCCACGTAGCTGGCTTCCTCGAATACACCCCAGCATTGGAGAGGCTTGAGCTAGACACCACACCTATTTCACGCACTGTACCTCTTCCTCAACTATCACATACTGCCATCCCCCATCTCGTGCACCTCATGGGTTCCTGTCAGGCTGTCAAGGTTATCGTCCCTGGACGTCCTCTTGAGAGCATTCACATACACGATGGCGATTTATCAGAGGACGAGGTTGCGTGCCTTGCACAGTCTACCGGCCACATCGCTGTCCTCGGGGCGATCACGTCCGCTCTCCTTGTCCCTTTCCTTCAATCCCTCGCAAGGCACTTTCCATACCTTGCCTACCTCCGTCTCATGGCACCATTTCACGTCTCTTTGAAACCGTCTGATAATGTCTGTCGTCTTCTCTCAATTAACTTTTCCCAACTGACGACATGCCCTTACATAGACTTTTTATGAACAAGTCGCCACTATCTTGACCTCCATGCCTCAGCTGCTCGACTTCGAACTTTCCGGCATGCATTGGGGCTCTTCCTGTCAGGCCAATGAGGCCGGTTGCAAGCGGATCTGGCGCGCTGCTCCCATGATCACCCCTCCTGATCACCATCTCGAAGATAATCTGGATTTTACTTCGGAATTTGCTTTCATCTACTGATCATTCGTTGGGGTTTAGTTTGGTCATATGCTTATTATCATATTATTCCGTTATGCGGGCACGCGATTAGAAGTCTTCGCACTGTGCTCAAATTCCTTTTCTCAGCATCCAATTTTAGGCTCTCTGCGAGATATATCTGCGGGTTACACCGCTAGAATTACAAAGCTAGATATTGTTTAGTTTCACCTCTAGTAATCATTAATAACCGCCTCATCGAGTTCTAGCCCCTTCAGTTGACGAACAGCCTTCCGAACGAAGCAAGAAGCATCGGAGCGGATAATCTGGCCCTGAGCAAGAGAAATTACCGTGCCCTTGCCAGTGCCCACGAATTGCGCCACCGTAATCTGATACACATCTTCCTCAACCGTGACTCGACATGTTTCGAACTGCCACTGAATGGCAAGTACGCCATCAACCATAACAGTATTCGTAGGTATATTGCATTCAATCCGACGGGGATCAAAGCCGAGTCCCAAACCGATCGCCTTTGTGTACGCTTCCTTGATCGTCCAAATGAGGAAAAAGCGGGAAAGTGCCTCGTTCTCTGGAACGTCGCTCGACACAAGGTGCTTCTCCGCATCTGTCAACTTTTCAAGAGTAAGGGGACGCAGGATGCATTAGTGGCGAAAATTGGTGGGTCATGATAGAGGGCTTGGTATGTGGTTTACTAACCGTATCACCCATCGTACGCAGGAATGACGCGATCCCTTGACCGCGTGGAGCCCGGATCTTCATCACATCGACCCCGATGTGGAAGGCAGGGGGCCCGTGGAACCCTGGAGCGAAAGCCATCGCCACCAAATCATTGTCGTGAGAGATATTGAACCCAATGGGGGGAGTGACCGTCGGCGCAACCTAATAGCAAGACAGAGGCATCACGAGGTTGGCCCCAAGGAAGAAGAGGGAAGGCGCAAGCGTTTAAACACGGGAGAGAGAAAGAGAAAAAAGAAGCGACGTGCAAAATAGGGCTTCCCCGCGTCTGTCGTAGCGAACTGGATGTTCTCGGCAGCGGCAGAAACACCTCGCTCGCGTAGGAGAACTCTTGGAAGGAGACGGCCGATTAGACAGCCTTTTGTCAAGTCACCCCACAAGGATGGGTGTTTTTGGGAGAGACGAAGTCAGTTTGAAAGAAGGGCACGCTCCTGCGCGAGGGGACGGTAACCTGTTAAGATGATACGTACGACAGGCATCCGCTCTGTGGTAGAAACGTCGAACGCGCTCGAGCGATTGTGCGTCTATCAAGGTCAGGGCATCACGATAAAGCTAAGAGTAGTTTTAGAAATGCTTTCCCGACACAACGGGTTAGAACAAACTCGCAGATTCATCAAGAGCGGTCGGGTGGTCGACTAGCCAAACTTGCATAGGTGGTAGTGTGCTCGGTTGAGACCGGACCGGCAAGAACCAATCCGTAGGCTTTCCTCCATTCCATCATCCATCGATGTCGGGAACGAAGAATTTCATCTCTCTTGGAATGTTTATTATAGACGAATTCGCCTTTTTGGATGCTGGTGGCAAGCCGACAGGTCGCACTTTACCCCCTCAGGAATAGTTTCCTCTTCCCCGTTTGCAGACGCTCGTCCGCTTATCGTACTCTTGCTCTACTTCAGATTGGGGGAGGGGGAACTTATGCCACCATTGGCGCTCGCATATGGTAGGTTTGATCTTCCAGGGTAGTCCTATCAAACGCACCTAAGATGGTCTAATCTTATTTTTTTTTCAAACCTCCTCCCAGGCTACCCGCGAGCGAAACTGGCATGATCGTCGATAAGGGCGTAGATTTCCCCCAAGAAATAGATGACGCCCTCAAGTCATACGGCAAAGACATGTGGCTCTTCAGAAATAGGCTTGGAGCAGGCACAACGACCCGGGCACTGAATCGATATACGGGTGACCAGAGAGGGTGCGCTCTCGCTAGGCATCCTTCCCGTAGCGCTCGGTGCTGACACATCCCCACCCCCTTCCCAAAGCTTTCAATATCTGACGCCTAGAGTGCGTATCACT
>QLPA01006947.1:0-11212 GCA_003313945.1 Lactifluus pinguis | reverse complement strand
TCAAGGCAGACATTGGAGTAGCAACCGGGGGTAATAAACTCGGTGACGGGCAGCTCCTCTGCAGAGCGCATGTCGTCCTCCAGGCCACCTAGATCCGGGAAACCACTCGGTGACCACCACAAAATCATATCTTGGTTTACGAGTCGCCTGGCAAACACGATATCCGAGAGGAGTAGCGGTTGGTCTCCATCGATGTGGCCAATGGGTACATCGTAATATTGAGCGAGGGCTGTCATTCGGTCGATCCAGGGACCAAGGGCAAGATAACGTTGGCACATTTTTTGCGCGACATTTGTCTGCCAGGGAAAGACGTCGAGGCTGTGAGGGGCCCTTGCTTTGGACATTGAAAGGACCGGAAATCTACTGAGCCTGGGTACCGACTGGTTGAAGTATGCTTGGTCTTTCATGGAAGAAATTATCACCGTGAGGGACTGGTTTTCAAGCAGACCAAGCTCTCGTGATATGGCTTTTAACGCAGCTGAATCGCTTGAGTGGTACGTAGGGCTGAACTCGCGAGACTCTGGATAGTTTATCGAGATGCATCTTCCATACTTTGCATGATGTTGCTGTCGTAGATCGCTGTAAACTTCGCGAAGCCTCGAAATCGGTTGCCGCCGAGTTGCAGGATCCACGAGATGCAGTCTCACGTTACCAGCGGGTAAAAAGAACGCAAACACGTGGATAGGGGCGTTGACCGAGCAAGCGTGATAAAGGAAGAGGTATTTTCCTGCTCTGCCTTCGTCCAAGTATCGCGTGCGTGGCGAAGGACTGCCCATTTCTATTTGGTTGAGATCAAGACCCGTTATCCCTGCTCGGTTGAGCGTGGTACTGTTTTCAGATGGTATGCATGTTTTGCCAAGCTTCAGGATGCCACGGATGGCCAAAGGCACCTGCCACCAATGGCTATGGTAAGTAATAATTGAGAGTTGAATCTATTCGGTCGTCACCTGCAACTCGAAGACCCCATCGATATTTGGGTGGTTTGTGAGGTCGACAAAGTGCTCCTGGTTTTCTTGATACACGTCCTCACGGGTGGTGATCTTGTAGAGGTTCGTACATGGCATGTTTCGGGGCGAGCTTCGTGTGACTTTTTCCCAGGCGTACAGGTCTGTTCGGAAGAGTGTGTGCGGCGAATCCACTCGAAGGTGGAGGTAAAACTCGCGGGGTATACGAAGTGGTATCGAGGTAAGTTCTCCGTCGACACTGAGCCAGAGATCATACCGCCCAGGCGAGCGTGTAGGACGCAGCTGTACAATGTCCCAGCGAGACATTGATTTATGTTTCGCCACGCCACGGAACATAGACGGGACCATCGTTGAATCCGCGCTGGCTGTACGCACGCTACGTCGTTGTTTCCAGCGGAGGCGCATAGCCTTAATCCAGGCGGAGTAGTTTCGCGAAGGATCAGGCAAAGGCTTGTTGGAGACATCCTCCCCCTTCTCATTTGATGATACTACGCTCTTGCGTGGCTTACGGTTGATTACTGCGATGCGACGGCGATCGGAGCTTCTGTCCAGATTCCCAATGTCTTCGATATCCGCTAGTTGACTAGACCCCTCGCCGCCAGCGCTCGGATTGAAAAAATCAGTCATCTTCTGCTGGTGAAACTTGTCTTCAAGAGCAGCCACTCGTTTGTGGAGCCAATCGGGATGATGAATGCGGGGGACAGGGTTTGCTACCTTTTGCATGGCCGCAGGAATGGTGATAAGCTTCTGAACGACGGAACCAAGGCGCTCGATATAATAATCCCAATCGAGGATGGACCGCAGTTCAAAGTTAGTGAGGCCATTGTTCCTCAACCACTTTCGTAGATACGTTCGTTTCACGCTCTCCTCTGCTGAAAATATGGCCACAGGAACTGCGCGTTCCGTGACAGGTGCTCCAAGTGGCTGCGCGGAAATAACAAACTTGCAAGCGAGACCTTTGTCCTTGACCATCTGATCTCCAAGAAACTCTGCAAGCCGCTTGGCAGTGCTGATCGAAGTTGACTTCTGTCCCGCGTACTCGGCCAAGGTCTTGGACATACTTCTGTTTTCGGCAATAAGATCAACAAGTTCCTCGTCCGAAAGGTCGTCCGCCTTGCTGAATAAGACGTCCAGCCAACGATCTGCGACTTCTGCAACGGCTGCATAACACTCTTCTGTCGTTGTCCCAAGTAAGAATTTCTCGAAAATTTGAGATTGGAAGATCTTGATGAGCTGAAGTTCACCGCGGCGTTTCACCTCGAAACCTTTCAACTCTGCCAAGGTCCCATCGTCGTTGAAGACAGCATAGCGCTTCTTCAATAATTTGTCCTCCTCCTTGGATGAGGGCAATATCATCGCTTTGTAAGGGCCGTCCAGCTCAAAGAAGATGGAGTTTTCGCTGTGTACTTTGTAATCTCCAGTCTCCGGGTCCAAATCGTGGTATTGATGATTTGTAAATTTGTCGTAGACGAGATGATTCAGCATCGTACATGGGTAGGTGAACGGAATTGATTTTCCGCTCTCTAGTTGAAACTTGAAGTTCTCCGGGAATACTCCCGGGAGCATGCACCAGATCCCATCCGTGTCGAGTTCTAAGGGACGACCGATCTGTTCCACGAGTTGTCGAGCCATCTGAATGATTGTCGCCCCCGTCAAGCATGTTACTCCGGCCATCTCCATCGAGTGCCAGCGTGCACCCTTACGCATGACGTAGCCGTAGAACGAATTGAGAATGCACTTGTGAGCCAGCTGCAGTGAGTCATAAACGACGATCAGCTTCTTTGCTTCATCGACCTCGGCAAGTGATTGCCCTTCCGCTAAGATCGCGTCAAGCTTCTTCTTCCATGTCTTATGAAGACCTTTGTACTCGTAGCGGCGGTCACGGAACCGACGCACGGTATCGACGTAAAAGGGATTTTCGCGCTGACAGATGATCGTTTCACGGTTCTCGATCTTGGTGTCTCTGGTCTTCTTATAGACCTTCCTTGAATAATCGCCCAGTCGTTTATGTGTGAGAGCGGTTTGCTCGGCCGGTGTCAAGTCAGAAAACCGTCTCGGGGGTCCTCCGGGGCGTTTAGGAGGGAAAGTCTCCTGATTAAGGGCATGTCGAATCATGTTGAACTCGTCACGTCGGGCAGGAAAGAATTCGCCCCTCCAGGCCCACGTCAGCCGCCTATCGCAGGTCTTCCCTGGTCGGTTAAAGTCGCAGACGGCACAGACTGATTCGTCCACCACGGAATCAGGTTGTAAGCGATTCGACAACATGATGTTGGGGTACATTGCGGCAACATCCAAGTGATAGATCAGAGGCTTGTCCGTTCGCAAAGGGTTGTCCCGCAGTTCTTCAAGAGCGGCTTGGATCTCGGCCTTCACAGTATCGTAGTTGGTAACATCCTCGAGAGGAGTTTTAAACTCCTCTGTAATACAGAATGTTAGCGCAGCGTCTAGTTCGTCAATCAACTTTGCTGAACGTCAGCAAGCTTCTGGCATAAAAGATAAAATTAAAACCTTCTGCGCTGCAGAGGGAACGATTTTGAAGTGGGTTTCGATGTCACTGCGAAACACTCCTGCCTCGAGGGCTTCGACGTGGCCGCCAACGTATGTTTCAGATGCCAAAAGGTGGCCTTCGTACATGTTGCCATACTCTTCTTCGTGACGATTCGGCATTATGATACGTCCGCGGAAAGCCTCCACCTGAATATGGTGTTAATGGAGGTAACATGAAAGCAACTGATTAGCACACCATCAAGAGCGTCTCACATAATGTCCCACTGCCCTTTCTGAGGACTTCATCAGGGCATAGTGGAATGATGTTACATAGTGAAAAGATAAAAGGGTGGACATATTTCATGTACAGAAAATATGTTGCGACGGCATCTGAGACTGAGTATTGTGCCAGCGTCTGTGGCTGCTCTATGGCATACCTGTTTACATCCATCTCAGTATGAGCGCGATGCATGGCAAGGAAAATCGCACGGTGTCATGAGCTCAGGATCGAGCTCAATCGGGTTATAGCCAAGTTTTGCAACAGTGACCGCCTTCAAGCCCTGACTGCCTTGTGGTAGGTATGAATCACGTTTTACCCAGCGGAAACAGTCCATATGTACGCAGCATCGGCTCTTGAATTCGTCTTCCGAGTCTTTAGCAAAGCCCGTCTCGAGAAACATGTCGATTTCATGAGCCTTCGCGCGGGCACACAGAAACGGAAAATCGAAAAAGTCGCCGTTAAACGTAGCCATAACGGTGGGCTTTACATCCTGAATGTGCCGAAAGAAGCGCATAATTGTAGATGCCTTGAAAAAATAAATTGAGTAAATGCTAGCAATTTCCGCCGAGGCTGAGCTGACCTCGTTCGGCTCATTGAACACAATGAAAGGTCCTTCATAGCCTTCTTTCGGAGTGTATTCAAAATCCTCTATATCTTCGCTCACGATTTCGCGGTTGGTAATGAGATAGCCCTGTCCGTCTACCATGTACGAAATCATCATGACTTGATCTATGGCTTGGTCGGGGAATTTCAGGGGCGCCTTTGTCGTCTCGATATCGTACGCCATGACCACGGGATCGGGACGCTTGACTCGTTCCGTAAGTTGGGTGAGAGTGGGTTGGCCTGCATTGAAAGTGACAGTATACCACAACCCTACGCGAATTTCGTTGTCCATCGCCACACGTAAGTAATATGGCACGTCGAACTCGCGTATGTCAATAATGCCATCGCGTGGGTCCTTATCACGCGCGGTAGACGTGCCTGCCTCGGCACTCCACGCACTGTCGATATCCATGTGAGAGCTCTCTGTCGCGTTGACAACTTCAGCATATGCGTCTATTGCGCTCCGTTTTGCGCCGTTGGCCAAAGCGAGGGGCATTATATCGCGCCGAACAGTCAAGAGGTCCGAGACATTCCGGAAGCATAGCTGAAGAAAGAGGCGTCGATGACCAAGTAGGTGGTTGGGCATCTTAAGGTCCTCTTTTCTCTCGTGGACAATGCGAAAAATGACGCCTTCATATTTCTTGATGAGCCATTCTTCGACGATCGTTTCCATTCCAACCTGTGAGATGTGAGAGTAGCTCAACAGCGTGGCGAGATGTCTCTCTGGGGGGGACGTACCACGCATGAGATATAAAAATACGGCTCATAGTTCATCGTACATTTGAACATCCCACCGTCCTCCTGGATGAAGTAATAATCGACTGCGGCTCTGCCGCCAGGCCAGTCGGGGTCCTTCACGATCGTCTATCATGCAGGGTTAGCCAGTGGATGACGTGAGATGAGTCGGGTGGACGGTGTGCATTTATATCAGCAGAATGACGCGCTATGCGCACAGAATTGAAAAACCACACTCAACTGGATGCATATTCACTAGCCAACCTTCCTTCTTCGGGCCTTCTTGAATCCGAGTGAACCCAAGCTTATCGTCGATATCATCACATAGCTGGACTTGCTCGAACCTCTCCGCGAGCCGCGTGCCTTCGTCAACCTGTTTTGGTGTCGCGTCTGTCCTTGCAGTGCTTGAACCACCTCGACCGCGGCTTCGAAGTCCTCTAAATGAGCCATTTCCCCTAGAGCCACGGAAATATGCACGGCCTCTAGAATTCGAACCGCGTACCATCTCCAGACAAGATACTGGAGGAACAAGGAGATGAGCGGCGCGTTTCTAACTTATTGGTGAAGACGTTACGTGACAAGCGCGTCAGTCACGCGTCTCCAAATCGTCAAAAAGTAGAAAGACAATCCATGTCCGAATGTACAAGTTCACATAAATAAATAATACATGGCTATCGCGTTAGTACCCTATACAGGGACACGTGGATAAGCTAGAACAGAGTGGAGAGCATGAACCAATAAAGCAATGGAATGAAGAGAATGAGGTACTGTAGAGGTAAAGAGGTTTCCGGCTGACTAGTATGCAGACATGAGACAAATCAAATCAAGTAAAACCATGCTAGGGACGTGGGTCATCTAGAACTGGAGCATAGCATAGAGTCATTTATGCACGTGCGCAGAACACAAAAAATCCAATGCAGATCATTCTTCTCCTTCATCCTCATCCTCCTCTTGGATTGCTTGCTTGAAAGCGGGTCCTGGTCGGGCATTCGGAAGCTGTCTACGTCCACCACGCGCATCGGGTACACCTTCCAGGGTAATTTCGCTGGGAAGTGGAGATAGTCGCCCGATCGGCGGTGTACCTGGCTTGGTACGGGTGGACGAGACTTTGCTGACGCGTTTGCCCTTTTGGACGCGCGCGGCACTGGGTACACGCGGTGCATTAAGCACCAAAGACGTCTCCACAAAAGGATAGCCGGCGAACGGCGGGTCGATGGGCGACATACCACCACTATTGCTAAAAGGCGGAGCCGCAGTTGCGGGCGTCTGACCCACCCCACCCATGTAGCTAGGTTCGTCATCTACATCCACCCATTCGTCGTCATCATCAGGGCTAAGCGACGGTCGTCCAGTAAACACGTCACGTAATGTAGGAGCATCCCCTGTAGGAGAAATCGATAATACCTCGATGGGAAGGCGGGCTGTTCGTGACTGCCAACCTGGAGGCTCTAACCCCCATGACTTCTTCCAGCTAGAGCGGCTCGATGTGCTAGTGGAACCTGTTAATAGGGGGGGTTGGAAGGGCGTCTGACGCTTCTGAGCAACGAAAGTGGTGTTTCCGTGGGGTTGACCGCGCCGTGGCGTCTCGTCTAGAGTGCAACGCGAGTTGGGACGAAGCGGCGAACCATTCCGCTGCGCGTCGCTTTCCGATTGCTCATAGAATGAGCCACGCCTCGAAGAGGGCAGAGAGTGAATGGAAGACGCGGTAGAGTTCGAGCGTAGGTGTGGCGTCCGCGGCGCTCCCTGAACAGGCGAGCGCACTACCCTCGTCGACGAACCAGAGCCCGCCCTTCGGTGATAGGGAGAGGTGGTGCGTGCGAGCTGCAGAGAACCCGTTGAGCTCGCAGAAGGCGATTTACGATGTCTATGTTTTCCAACGGTAAAACTATGCACGGAAGACGGGCGGGACGAATTGTAGTCCCCACGCTCTGAGTTTGGTGTCCTGCTGCCAAAGGAGCGACGAGAAGGATCGCTTCGTTGTCTTGACATAGTAATCATATGGTCAAAAGCGAACTGCGGTGATTCCATGGCGACTTGCGCCATAGATGCGGTAGACGATCGCCGGGAGTTGACACTGCTAGAACGGCGAGAGGATATGGAAGGACCCTTTGCACGATGTCCTTTACGTAACGTCCCCCCGCTGCCGCTGGTCCTTCGCTTCGCTTTAACCGAATTGCGTCCTGGGCCAGCGACAGAAGACGACGGTGTGCGCGGGTCTACCCCGTGGCTGTAAGGTACATTTGCTGCACCCTTGGCAGCGGACTTGCGTTTGTTCCTTCGATCTTCATTAAACCACGTCCGGAATGCAGAGAGCAAACTGGCACGGTTCCGATGCTGGCCACCTTCTCTAGGAGAAATCTGAGGCAAGGACGTAAGTGTATCTCCAGGCGACGGCGTAGGTGAGATTTCTGGAGGAGAAGAATTGCTAAATCTCGCCAGAACCCAAGGAGAACCTGGGCCTGCGGGGTTCGCAAAGACTTCCTGATCAGGGGTGGATGTTCCAGGGACATGTGTTTCCCGTGATGGAGGCGATCTTAGAAGCTTCCCCGAGCCATGCGAGTGCCGAGGTTCGTCGCTCACCCCACCACGTTTCTCGCCCTCTCTCTCTTTTGACTTATCATCCTTCACGACCTCCGCAGATTTTTTCCGGACCAACCCGGCAGCCTCAAGAGCTGTAGTGGCTCGTTGCATAATACTGACGCTACCGGACCGCATCTTACCCTCTCGTCTCCCCCTCGAGCCCTCCTTGTCTTTGTCTTTCTCCTTAGCCGTTCCACTTGGAGATGATGAGTGAGACTTGGTTTGTGAATCCGTAGTGGAAGAGGTGGGCGATAAGAGAGGATGGACAGGGGACGATACACGAGGCGGGGTCTTTGCAGAGGCACGCGAGCGAGTCACAGATGTGGGCGTAGGGGGGATGAAAGCAAGCTCTGGGGCTGAATGAGCGGAAACTAAAGGTGGTGTGTCGGCGCAGACTGTCGAGGTCGTTTCAGGGTCGGTTGTCCTGCTGTCTGATGGGGCCATTCGCCCTACACCCTCGGGCGCTTCTGAACCGACCCCCCGAGCCTGAGGCCCTTGAATAGAGCGAGAGCTTCCCTCTTCCATGGCTTTGCGTTCGGCTCGCCGCATGAGCATCCACCATATGGCGCTAGCTGCATCACAAGCATCACTTAACACAGAATGCACGATCTGGCCAGTGTCAAAGCCGAGGGAACTTAGACTATTAAGCAGTTCACGCTCGAACTTTGTTCCAAAAATAATGGGTGCCGGGGCGCTCAAAAGGGATGCAAAATCTTGGGGCGGAAAGGACGTCAGAGGGGGTTCGACCGCAGGGGATGATGGATCTGAGAGGTTTGAAGACACAGAGCGTCTCTTGGTTCGCACAGGAGTGCGCGCAGGGAGTGCGGGGGGCTCTCTGGACCTGGGAGACCGAGGCGTAGAGGATTCTGGATAGGCTGAATGGGGGACGTCCTCTTCCATTACCGTCTCCGGATGTGAATGTTTCTTCCCTTCATTCTTGACGGCCTTACGTATAGTAGCCTGACTTGGGTGGCGATGGATTTGAGGATTCTCATCAGAGACAGATTCATGAGAAATATCATCCGGCGTTGTCGCAGAAGAAGCGTCAAGCTCTGATGATGCCGAACGGAATGAAGACTCGGAAGTCGCGGAAGATTCCGAGGTTGTAGCGGAGGGTTGCGCTTGGATGGGTTGCGGGACGACGGCTACATAGCTTGTGGGGGTAGTCTTGCCAATTGCGGACGAGGACGGAGGTGTAAACCAAGAATGGGCAAGGATTTGGGGGATTGTAATTCGCTTGATGGGGTCCTTCTGCAGTATTTTGTGAATCAAATCGCGTATGTCTGAGAGAAGTTTAGAGAATGGGTGCGGAACAATAACAAGTAAACAGACCATCAGAGAGCCACTCAGGATCCTCAAAATTTCCTTTGATAACCATCGCCCTCATAACTAATTCGTCGTCATGATCGAAGGGGAGTCCTCCCGTCAAAAGGCAGTAGAGTATGACACCGAGAGACCAGACATCGACCTCTAATGAAACGTCAGTATTGTCAGATGGGGGGGGATGTATGTATGGACTACCTGGCCCAAGGTACCTCTTCCCCTCCAGCATTTCGGGCGCGGCATAGCCAGTCGTACCGCAAAATGTCTCCAGATACGTTCCTCGATCAAACTCGCGTGTGAAACCAAAGTCACCGAGCTTGATCCGACAGCGTTCGTCCAGCAAGACGTTCTCGAGCTTCAAGTCGCGGTGAACTATGCCTTTCTCGTGCAAATAGTTTACTGCCAAGCATATCTGGCCGAATATGCGGCGGGACTCCTCTTCTGATATCCTGCCTTTCTCTGTAAGGTAGTCGAAAAGTTCGCCTCCCGAACATAATTCTGTCACCAGCCATATTGAAGTTTCTGTAGCAATTACTTCATACAACTGCGTAATGTGCGGGTGATGAAGTTGGCGATGATGGTGGATTTCTCGGGTAAGAGTAGCGGAGAGTGCTTTGGGAATTTGCTTGATAGCAACACGGGTGGAGGTGAGTCGATGTGTGCCCAATCGCACTTTTCCGTATGCCCCTAAGAAGTATGAGAAGACGTTCGGAACGAAAGATAAGAGAGAAGAGTTACCTTCGCCTATAGCCTTACCGAGGGTGTAGTTTCCTACGACTTTAATCCTTGTGGAGGAGAGTTCCTTGCCGAGCTCATTGTAGGCGGTAGCAAGGTGAGCCTTTTGATTTTGGACAGTAGAAGCGGTGTGCTTGTGAGAAGGCTTGAACATGATGGCATAAGAAAAATGAGCGTGAAGTGTGTATAAGAGGAAACTTGAATTATAGGGATGTCAGATAACCAACGTGAAGCGGGACAGGGATGTGAGCGTGTGCGTGGTAAGGGCGCTCATCGCGTGTCCCCAGCTGGGAACGCAATCATCGTGTACGTAGTCTTATGTTAAGGTAATTCGTTCCCATCCTTTGAATGACATCATGACGATCAGCTCCGTTCATTCGATTCAACCGAATATCCTCTCTTCTCAATCTCAAGGCAGCGAGACAGCGGATGTTTAACATTTGGCCTCTCGCACGGCAACGTGGCTTGCGTCAGCCGTGCACCCGCGCCAAATTCAAACTCACTTTCCACCCAAAAAAAAATAGTAAAAATGTTGCGTGCATGAACGATGGATATACGACGCTCTTTCAGAGAGTAAAAGCTGTAAAAATTGGTGGAACCGAGTAAAAAAAATTCACAACCTTTGACAGAAGAGCAAAGTGGATCGCAGCCATTTACACGCCGACCCGGAGATATCCGACCCTCAAACCTCCATTACCCATCACTTCAAAGTCAAGGCCGTCAACAGTACTCTAATCGCCCAAGGTGAGTCTTTATCTTGTTATCAGAAGGCAGAATGGACGCCTTTTGTTTTATTTTGGCTCTGGATACCTCGTTTTGTGGGTTCGGTGGGGATGGATGCTTGGCGGCACTCCTGGATGACCATCGCTTGCGAACTGATAACTGACGGAAAGTTTCGAATTGGTTTCGCTCTTCAGATGGTGCGTTACATATATCTGCCTAGAAATATCCTACTGACCATTCGTTTTGTGGGTGTAGAAACTCGAGATTGACATCTTCACTGGCTACAAAATATATCCAAGCAAAGGCCGCTTGTTTGTCCGTGGTGACAGCAAGGTTTGTGCCCATATTTCTACTCCCATTGATGATACATGTAAACATTGGCAACTTAATTTATTTCAGATTTTTCGCTTCGGCGCATCGAAGAACGAATCATTATTTCTGCAGCGTAAAAACCCGCGAAAGATCGCATGGACACAACTTTACCGTCGCATGCACAAGAAGGGTATCACGGAGGAGGTGGCAAAGAAACGGTCACGTAGAACTGTAAAGCATCAGCGTGGCATTGTCGGCGCCGACCTTGAGGCTATCAAAGCCAAACGCACCCAGAGTGTACAGGACCGGACGCAACAACGGCTGGCTGCGATCTCGAAGGCGAAGGCCGAGAAGAAGGCGAAAGAGTCTAAAAAGCCCAAGGTTTGTATCCCCACTTGGACAAGATATAATTCTCACATGGCGACAGACGCAACGCCCCACGGCTCCCCTAGCCAACCTAAAGAATATC
>QLPA01006945.1:0-14915 GCA_003313945.1 Lactifluus pinguis | reverse complement strand
CTCCCAATGGGCAAGTTTTGGCCACAGGAAGCTGGTCAGGTTCAGTCAAGTTGTGGAATGTCCCAGCCTGTACGCCCATCCGTACTCTTCGAGGTGATCTTGATCATCTACTTGTGCTGCGGCTATCCCTCTTACCACGTGCTTAGGACATAGCGATCGAGTTGGCGGGGTTGCCTGGCATCCACAAGCGACCCTATCCCAGAGTATAGATTCGGTTAATTTAATCAGCGGAGCTGGTGATGCGTGTATTAACGTGTGGTCACTTAACAGGTTTGCGTACTTCGAGGCATCTCTTTTACATCGCTCACCCTATTCACACAGTGAAACACCTATCTCTGTCATGAAGGGTCATCAAGATCGGATATGCAGAGTAGCCTTTCACCCTTCCGGCAATTACGCTGCTAGCGCAAGCTTTGACACAACGTGGCGACTTTGGGATATAAATACGTCCAAGGAAATTTTGCTTCAGGAAGGACACTCGAGGGAGGTTTACGCCGTTGAATTCCAAGATGACGGCGCCCTCGCAGCATCCGCGTACGCGACCTTTCCTATTTGTAGGGACTCTGTGCTTACGATCGTTCTCAGTGGTCTTGACGCAATTGGTCGTGTTTGGGACTTGCGAACAGGTCGAACGGCCATGGTCCTCGACGGTCACGTCGAAGGTATACTCACCATGGCCTTCTCTCCTAACGGGTATGCGTTTCGTCGCCTGTCTCCGCTTCTCATATTGACGCACCACAGGTACCAGATCGCGACAGGCGCATCAGACGATACCATCCGAATATGGGACATGCGTTCCCTAAAAGCGTTATATACCATACCTGCGCACCTCAGCAACGTGTCTGACGTGCGCTTCTTCCGCTCGGACGGGTCCATCCCTGCGCATATCGTGCAGCGCCAAAACCAGACCGCCGGCGGCCTGAATGGTATCGCGTCGTCCGAAGAACCCGAAGAGGAGTTCATGGAGGACGATGGGGACAAGGAAGGCTCCGCCCCTCTACCCATGACCGCCGAGCAAAAGGAGAAGGCGCTCGAGCAGGAATGGCGCTATCGCCCAGGGTTGTACTTTGCGAGCGCAGGCTATGACGGTTTGGTCAAGGTATGGAGTGCAGACGATTGGCAACTTCTGACGACCTTGCAAACGGATGGAAGCAAGGTCATGTCGGTCGATCTGTCCACCGATTCAAAGTTGCTGGTATCAGGCACGTACAATAGGAACTTCCAGTTGTTCGCTAGCGAGAGCGGAATGTGACGAGCGATTTTCTCTGACGAGTATGACGCCGTGTTATGATGCGACGACGGGAAGATAGCATGTTAAGCTTAAAAATGACAACAACAAAAATGCTCAAAGCTATTAAATACAACATCATGTTCGTCACGAAAATGAGGTATCGCAAATTAGATTACACCGTCCCGAACCTGGAAGTGGAGAGGGATGTCAACGACAATGCCACGATCATGTTTGGAAGTGGTTCGACTTCACCTTCTGCATAAAGCCTGACACCCGTCCAATATCAACGACCTGTGTTTCACTCTCTACAGCAACGACAAGGTCATCGAGCATCTAAAGCCGAAACCGTCAGCGATCCGGTCCACAAAACAAAACTAAAAAGGTTTCACAAACCTCTTCGACTTTGTCTATCGGCACGCCAGTGCACAAAGCGACAATCTTTTTACACTGGAATTCGCGCTCCGCACTCGCGCCGCGCAATTTCTCCAGCCTCTGGTGCATCAGTTGCTCCATCCGCGAATGCCACATCTTGAGCCGTCTCAACCGAATCAGGCTCGTGACCGAATCGCTCGTCGGGATCGTCGGTTCCGTATCGAACGGGAACGACACGTCTCCGACTTCCCCGAGGGCCGCCATGGTCGAATTCTGCCCACGCCAGCGAAAGGCCGCGCCGGCGCTCTCGAGCGCGTCGCGTCCGTCAAGATTGGTGCGCCCGGTCCAGTCAAACTTTTCTTCGTCTGCCAGCGCGTGGTCGACGTTGCGGATTCGCTGCGTCACCTGGTCAAGCTCGCTGCAGCGCGCCTGCCACACCTGAATCTGTTTGCGCTGCTCAGAAAGTTCGCGCGTGGCTGCACGTAGGTGCGCCTGTGTGACGTCTAGATTGTCTTGCTTCGTCTTGATCTCGGCGGCAAAGTCGGCGCTGAGGCCTTGGATCATAGCCGTCAGATCTACGAGTGATAGTTTGAGTCATGAAATTGAGGTTTCGGTTGGAGGCAGGGAAAATGCACCTGCTATTACATCTTGGCTTTTTTGCACTGGTGCTGAGGGTCCAGATCGTAAAGATGCGATGATATCCTCGACTCGAGGGCCGCCACCGAGTTCCTGCTCAGGAGCAATGTATCAGTCGAGCCCTAACATCTGCTACTCCGGGCCTACTTCATTCTCGACACCAAAGTCGCCTGGGCGTAACCCGAGTTTGTTAGGGAGTATTCGGTTAGCGCCTACGTCCAGGAAAGATCTTACGAGTCCGCGGTTACCTACGCGTGCTGCAATATTCAGCGCCGTGTCCCCATGTTCGTCTTGTAGGTCTACTACCGAGCGGAAGTCACCATCCTGGTGCTGTGCAATCCAAAGAAAGATTTGTTCTAGATAGTAAGATGCGACAATGGCACGGTTTCGTACGCCTGCGAGCGCAACGACGTGGTGCAACACGGACTTGCGTGCCGTGTCAATTGTTCGAATCGATGGATGTAGAAAGGAAACCAGAGTCCCAAAGGATTGTTGGTCGAAGTTATTTAAAAGCAGGCAGGCACGAATCAGCGGGGTCTCGCCGTTATAATTTCCTCGGTGGATGTCTGCACCGCTTGCGATGAGTGCCTCCACCACGTCGAGTCGACCAAGTGAGGCTGATATGTGCAGCGCAGTATGGCCGAGCTCATCGAGAACGCCATTCACATTAAGACCTGCGGGACCATTCTCAGGCGGGATCTCACGGATGAGATCTAGAACTGTATTTGGGTCATCACGCTGAAGAATAGCCGTGATGATAGCTGCGCGTCGGTGGTCCTTTGATGGCGTAGTAAGATCCATATTCCGGGGCACGCCAGGTTTCGATGCAAATCGTATCTTGTGTCCCTGTTCGGCCGCGCCATTTTCGTACGCACCGTTTGCGGCGGTGGTCAGTCCATCATCGGAGTGAATAGTTCCATTGATGGGCTGAGGAGTAGCTGTTTCACCTCGAGATCCGGGCTGGGAAGGAAGTTGTTGAGACATCGGTGGTTGGGGTTGTGTATGGTTGGAGATTAGGCGTATTTCTCCAGCAAGAGGCGGCTCTGTGCGAGCACGTTTCGAGGGGGACGGGTTGTCGTCGTCGTTGGTTTGTGGAGCTGGGGCTGCGGAAGCCGCCCTAGCAAGATCTGCTGCATCAATGTCAGACAAGGAAGCAGGAGTTGTACTGCTTGCTGCACTGAACCTTGGGCGGTCATGAGTGAGTGGATTGTATCAGGAATCCCTGCAGAACCCGCATCCATTTCGGATCGCGTTCGTTTGAGGGACTGCATGGGGGGAGGTGTAAGAGACATGCCGGGAACGACAGGACCTGGAGAACCAGGGTAGACAACTCCCGGTGGGGGAGGATAAACAAGTCCCTGATGTTGTGACGTTGAAGGTGTGAAAAGACCTTGAGCGCGCCCTTGGTTTAATAGACGCAGAGCAGATCCAGGCATAATAGGTGCTGAGGGAAGAGAAGAAGGCAAGTAATTCCCTGATGCACCTGAAGAACATATGGTAAAAAATACAGAAAGAACACAGCTGTAAGCTTACCACTGCCAGCTTGCATTGGAGTCGGAAGCGCGCTGAGTGAGCTTGAGTTTGGAATGAAATCAAATAATGGGGCGAGAATATTGGCGACACCATATTGGAGAGCGATGTCCCGTCCTCTTTCGAGCGGTATCCTTTAGGTAGATAGAGTAGACGTTAGAGGCGCGCAACTGCACAAACGATGTACATCTCTACGGACCATGTTCCCTGATACTTTCCGTAACCGCCCTGCACAATTTCATGCTTACCGGGAAGTATTTCCTTCTCAAGAATTTTTGTCCTCCTACCCTTCTCCACGCCTGCGACCTTCAATATCTGAGTGGCATTGACGTACGAGTCGGCACGACGACGCATAACTGCGATACCTCGAACCATGCATTCATACACCTGACGAACGCGTGACGCGACAACGTCAGAAGGGGAAATTAAACCCGCACCTGGACCGAGGAGTACACGGCATTGTAGATCTTGACTGGCTGAGGCTGTTGCACGACGGGCTGGGTCTGCATCTGCCTGTTGAGAAGAGGACTGAGACTATAATGGCTTGACAAAACGCGACGCGTGCTTTTGCGGAGTTTCAAGACGCGCGCCTCATTAGGTGGAACCAATCGAATCGAAATCGACATTACTCTCCCTTTCGATTAACACCTTTTTATTTACACAGACAGTCGAACTGTTTTATAACGATGCACCAACCATCACAAGAATCAAGACCATTGTTGTTGAGAGAAGACTTGGAGTCTACACCCGTATTCCCAATCATTCACATGATTAGAACGGTATGGTCAACTAATCTGCTACATTTGGCCTCTCAATTGACTTGTTTATCTCAAGGATGTCACGGTGCGACCATATCTGTCCTCGCCGCATGCCTTTGCTGATCTGCGATCTTCTTGATCAACCTCAGCATTTCATAGGTGCGTCGAGTTGCGCATACATTTAAGCTTAAAGAAATGAATACTGTTACAGACACTCCGTTAACTTATGAAGCCGTCCGTCTTCCCTTCTACTCCTTGAGTATTACGCACCCCTAACGCTTGCTTCAGCTGACCGCACCAGACCTAACATACACCCTGGTTCGCCCTTTGGGCGAGAAATACATCAATCTTCAACACCACGGTAACAAGGCCATTGTCTTCTGCCTTCTTTTAAACCGCGTACATTTTTTCCGCGATGATCCTCGCATCATCCGCTCTCTCCCGTACCCGGGCGCATCTCTGCGAAATCTTGGCTATCAGATGTCTCCGCGAGTATGGGGATAGCCTCCTTGACTTGGTTGTGGTTACAGTTACAAGCTGGCCTGTTTATTCCGGCGCCGATCCGGTGACAGTGAACCTTGCCCGTGAGGAGAATGATGATTTAGACGATAGAGTTGGAAATGCTATTGAAATGGCAATCATTAGCAAGGCCAAGCGATTCCTCAAAAGCACGGCTTGTCAAAAGGTCATCACTGCTATTTGGAGGTAACATCTGGCTTTTCCCTACTCAAGCTTGTGATGAACACCGTTCTTTCCTTAGCGGCAAATGTGTCTATCAGGCAGATAGTAGCCACTCAATTCTTTCCGATGTATGTTTCTCATTCATCAATCATCAACAATGCTTCGCGTGCTAGTCTAGCGTCTTTTCTCCGTAGACATATAAACGGACGCCAATCCACTTTTATAACCCACATAACGCACCACTGCTTGATCATTACCGGTATGTATTTGCGTCTCCAGGTGTTCGCTGTGTCATTGACGAGAAAGATAGCCTCAAAGTGCCTGCGATCCGTTCCGTCCTAGAGTACTTCAAGTGCGCAATTCGCCATTCTCTGACTGATCGATCTCGTGATCTTAGGGATGTAGCTTCTTAATACTGTTTGTGCTCTTCGCGGTTGCTGTTGAACTAAACGAGGTCGATCGCGTGAACGCGTGGGAGGTTGCATTCATGATATATTCAACTGGGTTCTCCCTGGAAAAGGTAGCAGCGATGCAAGAACACGGAATGAGAGGTAACTTTTTCCAATCAACACCTGGGATCATTTGTTGATCGTGTTACCAGTCTTCTTCACAGGAACTTGGGTGGGTGGCGATTAGTCCTGATCTCCTTAGCTGCTGAGTGCCGATGTTCGGCTAACGTAGAACGGATTTGATTTGGCATTCAGTACGTATGCTCCTCGTGTTGACCAATCTGGGCGGTGTCCTAACTTCAACTCCAAAGTACCAATATTTTGCACGTATGCCATTCTCCGGGTCTATGGGATGAATCACCCGAGTATGCTCCATTTTCTTCTGTTCAAGTATATGATAGGTAATTCTTTTGGTACAGCTGGTGCTTGGGCAAAAGCCGTTGGGGTCGACTGCCTCGCGCTTATCGCCTGCCTACTCTTCCCGCGGCAAGTTTCATTCACACGTGCTTACTCCAAAGTCGTGTTGATCGGACGTCGCACTCTTCAGGTTGGCATTCGTGACGTTGAAGAACAATTTAATGGTGTTATCCTTGCGGGCGATGATATCTCAATTCGTGTTCCTAATGCTTATCGCCACTTTCTGCTTTGCCGGTTTCCTGTATGCACTTTGGACGTAAGCTGGCCTTGCTTCCCACGAGGCGTCGTTCCAAATCTAATCACTTTCTAGATTGAGCAAAGCACGAGCTGGGTGCGTTAACTTCCTCAGCGCCAGCGATTTCCAACTGAGTCGCAGTTTCCCAACAGTTATTCTTTAGCGCAAGTATCTTACATCTACTCCAGTTTTGTGATCTCACCTATGATACAGTCAAATTGCGTGGTGGATGATCGACATATGGTTCGGCCTCGATGCGGCTGGTTTTGAGAAAGCCCGTGAGTGGAGAGCAGACGCGTGTACCATTTCTCACGCCCTGGCAGCCGATTTTGACAAGACCTTTGGTCCGATTCTGATGGTGACGTATGCTTGCCTGAGCAATACCCTGCTCCTCACAGGCATGTCCCCTTTAAGCGATAAATTAATCTTTGCTGATGCGCAAGCTGTCATCGCAGTCTTGGTCTCGGTGGGTCCTCTTTTGGCGCTCAGGAACGATATGTGACAGGATCGTGGTAGATCCTTTCTCATACATTCTCCACGATATCAGAGGATGCAGCCGCTGAGGTTGATTTTCATGCCTTATACGTGTCTCTGTACCCACTTTTGATTGTAGGCTATGTTCAGGCGCGCCGTGTCAACAATCGAAGGGTCGGTACAGTGCTCGCATATCTACACATGGTCTTAACAACTAAATATTCGGTAGCGTCAAGGCAGATTCTCTCTTCTCATACCAGCCTCCTGTCAACCTCTTCGCACTCTGGGTCCTCCTTCCTGCAAGCTACGTGCTATCCCCGCGATGGTTTCATAAGGTTTTCTCATCCGTCTGTGCCCCAAATCTAAATTAACGTGTTTCTGTCAGGTCAATGTATTCATGATCAGGTCCTTGTTCTTGTTCTAGAAAGTGACAGGACAGGGCTTCTGGACTGATAGCCGCTGCAGATTGACAAACTTCCCGATATTGATCACGATCGCGTTATATGAGCGCCAAGCCAAGAAGACAGGAACGATAGGTGTCGGAGAGACGCTCATGGCAACCATAGAACGCTTTTTGGAAACATTACCGAGGAGCGTTAGACGATGGAGTGCGTCACTAGTGCATTTATGGAGCAAGGCATGCTAAAGGAGATATGCGACAGGTCTCCTGGAAAACTTCATAGCTGGAGGAGGATCCGATATTGATGCGGTGGGTGCGCTTCCT
Source organism: Lactifluus pinguis (assembly GCA_003313945.1). Classification (NCBI taxonomy): domain Eukaryota; kingdom Fungi; phylum Basidiomycota; class Agaricomycetes; order Russulales; family Russulaceae; genus Lactifluus; species Lactifluus pinguis. Next base: position 7,408 of record QLPA01006945.1, on the reverse strand, counting down.
TGCGGTCCGATGCTAAATAGAAGTTTTATTTCCTCAGATATTCGAGATCGAGGAGCAACTCGACAGCGCATTAGATACTCATGATCTGGGTGCACCTCCTGTGATTGGACATTCACGAACCGAATCAATCCGGCGGGCTCGAAGATCGAGTGGGGGTCACAATTACTCGCGAATGCCGTCGCAATCGTCGATGAAGCCAGACAACTCGGCGGGGTCACCAGCACGGCTTCGTATCGTGTCGCCGCCGATTAGGCCGGGGGAGGCGGTCGCTCAAGCAAGCCCGCTGGCGCAGCTTTACCAGCCACTGATCGTGGATGATGTGATACCGGAAGATGCACAGCCACACGCTGGGACGCGGGATGGGGTGAGCTACGGGCCTTTGACTCGGAGGCGGCTGTCATCCGCGACGACCCTGCAAAAGATGATTCCACCAAACCGAGAGGGCGATAATATGGCAGAGCCGAGTGCGGATGAACAATCGGAGGCGTTATGGGAACCAGAAACGGCGGGGGAGACAGAAGAGAAGGAATCTACGTTGGGAAGCTTGGAATGGGCGAGACGGCTGGACTCAATTGAGAAGAGACAAGAGCGGATTGAAGAGCTTTTGTATGAAATTCTGCGGGGGATGGGAGGGAGTGATGGGAAGAGTGACGGGTGACCTGTAGTGACAAGTACAGTAACGGGGTAATTTTTTTTACAAAGAGACCGACCCGACCCGAGTGACCGAACCGCCGACCGAAAGAAGACGGAGAGACCGGGAATCCGCTCGCTCGCTCGCCTCGCCTGGGTGAAAGAGGGCAACGCAACGAGCAACGAGAGTGGGTATCACTCTTCATTGCAACGATATATCCACAAACCTCGCTAACTCGCTCTCGCTCTGGCTCACTCATAACACCTCTCCTTCAAAGTCATGGGCTACTCCCAAGATCAGCCCGCTATCCCTTCCCAGGCTCGCTCCCCACCTACCAATGGCATACCTATCCCTCTCTCCCCCAAATTCCACGATTCTCCCATTCAGTCTCCTTACAGACTTTCCCCGGCTCCCGATTCACCATCCTCCCTTCCTTCTCAACCATCCATCCTGAGCGGCCCCGAGCGCCCTACCCTACCACCACGCGCTTCCACTCTCAGTTCAGCTAGCGAGCTCGACCATGCAAAGTCTTATTCTGATGCCTCATCGTCAAAATATTCTCGCAGCGAGGACCTCAACCATTCCTCTACCTTCGTTGCGCCATCTCCGGCCTTCCTTTCTACCAGTCGTTCGAGCACCCCGGGCAGCAGCTCTCGCGACCGTACTCAGCCATCTTTGTCTGACCATTCGGGTACACTACTTAGCAGGCGACTGAGCGGTACCTCTGCCTCCTCCCACTCTTCCACTTCGAGTCCTACAGAGCACCGCCCACCTCAGTCGATCACTTCCACCACTAGTAGTGCTACCCTGGTCTCGTGAGTAGCAATTTTCTCTTCTCTCTTTTTTTTTTTCCAGTTCTGTCTGACAGTGGCGGTCATGCCTTACTCTAGATTCTGTTGGGCTTGTGGACTGCCCATGCAAGGCGCGTTCGTCCGCGCTCTCGGTACAGTCTATCATCTCCAGTGTTTCAAGTGTATCGTAAGTATCATCATGCCTCTGGTTTGAGTACTCCGTCACCTCTTTTCAGGACTGCGGGGATGTCGTCGCCTCCAAGTTTTTCCCTATCGATGGCCCTGACGGCAAGCAACAACCCTTGTGCGAAAGGGATTACTTCCGACGACTCAACCTTATTTGTGCCAAGTGTGGCATGGCTTTAAGAGGGAGCTATATCACGGCGTGCAGTATGTTGAATACTTACTTGGTGATAACCCAGACCTACCTCACCTTTCTGCAGACAGGAAGTTCCACGTCGAGCACTTCACATGCTCCATATGTCCAACCCTTTTCGGGCCACAAGACTCATATTATGAGCACGACAACGACGTATACTGTCATTACCATTACTCGACACGTTTTGCCACCAAATGTGCAGGCTGCAATACTGCCATTCTGAAGCAATTTGTGGAGATTAATAGGAACATGCGCGACGAATGTTGGCATCCAGAATGCTACATGATCAACAAGGTCAGTCGTAACATCAACAGGAACTGCACTTTCCATTGCTGACGATGGATTCCTATATGCAGTTCTGGAACGTCAAGGTCGTTACCCGACGACCCACAAGCCTCACCGAGGCACCTTCTGACACGACCGAACCTCCATACGCGGAGGAAGAGCGGCGAGAGTCACATGCGTCGTTGAAGGAAAAGCAAATTAGGATGGAACAGCAAGTTTATCGCATTTGGACGTGAGTTCTCAGCGGAGTTTTGTAACTGTTTCCCTTTTGGATGAGAATTCTAACGTGCATGCCAGAGTACTTTCTGCATTCGAGGAGTCAAGTGCAGCATGTATATCAGATATGTTACGACACGTGAGCAGTGGACAATACTTGGAAGCCATACGAATGGCGGAAAAGTTTATACTGCACGTGGAAGTCCTTTTCGCAACAATTGATGATCTCGAATGGCATTTTGTTCAGCTGAGTATCAAAGGTACGAGTTGCCATCGCCCTTGACGACATATTTCTCACGGTCCCTTGTAGGCATGTCACATGTCAGGGAAGCACGCATGCTTTGCCGCAAGACCGTCGACTTGTTCACTCTCCTTTCTCACACTCAAGAGACAGGCGCGCGGAGGATGGGCATGACTCAGGAACTCTTGGCATTGGTCACCGGTCTCGCTCACTATCTCAAGATCCTCATTCGCATAGCGCTCACAGGTGCTCTCAAGCTTGAGCGCGAGCATGGCGTGCGAGAGGCAATGCAGTCCTTCCTCGATAAACTCCACTTGCTTGCCGTTCAAGCCGGAAATCCATCTGCCCGCCGGATGATCAAGGGGGCCAAGGGGGAGATCATCCCCACTCAGCATCCCTCTACAGGGAATGCAGGTACGAGTGGGGTCATGTATGGCTTCCGCAGTCTCGCCCCAGAGAATGCCGGTGAATCTCCGTTCCTGGGCGCCCCGCGCGACCCTTCTCTCAGCACCGTACCTGTCGTAAACCCTCCGAGCGATCTGTGCGTCAAGTGCAACCTCACTGTCGAAGAGGATTGCGTGCGTCTTGGCACCTATCAGCGTTGGCATTCACAGTGTGTGCAATGCAAAACATGTGGAAGGGCTGCGGCCCCCCCAGAAGACAAAGCCAAGGACAAGGAGAAAACTGAGGATGGAGGCCCGGCGCCAAAGGTCTCAAGCGCGCGAAGGCCTTTAGCTAACGCAGACATCTTCGCTTACGATTTAGACAGCATTGTGGACACGCAGTCTTTTGGCGTAGTGCCAGTGGCTATCTACTGCACGGACCATGCGCATCAGGGTTGCCGTGGAGGCTTTCAGGCCGCGTCACGCCTCGAGCAGTATGCGTTTTTGCTGAACGTCGCACTGAGGAGGCTGTACCTACTCCTCAAGAAGCGTAAGGTCATCCCGCTGACGTCTAGTATGGGTTCCCTTCTCTCCATCATACCGCGTGGCGCTGATGCTCTCTCTACCACGTCCGCAGCACTGGCCGCTCCAACCCCCGGCGAGGTGGAGCATGATCCGTATCGGAACTCCCAAGACATAATGCGTATGAAGACCGTCCATCTGGATAGAAAGCTTTCCGCTACTGCGCATCTACCAAAGCGCTCCACCATCATCGAGAGCCCCAGCGGGAAGATTGCACATTCGAGTGACGTTGTTACGTCATCAGGACAGGGCAGCGGGCGAACGCTGGCGCAGGCGCAATCACAACAGCTTGATACCAGTCTCACATCCCCCCGTCCCGCTCCCCAGCCGAACGTGCCAGGCGCAGGTTCAGTCCGCACCCAGAGGCCTGCTCAAGCACCAGGACAACAATTGCCACAATCGCAGCAGCAGGCGCCACAGCCACGACCGCCTCGGCCTACCCTAAACCCACCTCTTCTTGTTCCATCTCCTGCCGACCCGCGACCCAACTATCTGCGCAGAAATACTGACGTCAAGATCGTCGATGAATCATCAGCGCCAACCTCACCTTCCGGCACTGTACTGTCTGAAGGTGTCCCATTAGGCAGTTCACCACCCTCTTCCGTACCGACTCTTGAGGGACTCACGCTCGCGGATATTCCGCAGCTCGCTGAGGCTGCACAAGCCATGGAACAGCGCCGCTCTCTGCCGCGTCAGAGTATGGTGCCCTACATCGCAGAATTGTCACCGCTCGAACTCGCCATCGTGCGCCATGCCGCAGTAGTGGTATTGTACCGCTCTCCGTTGCGTGATCAGATGGATCTGGACGAGATTCTGGAGATGGTCGAGATGAAAAAGCAGGGATTCTGGGGGAAGTTATTCAAAGGGAACGATAAGAGGAACGTCAAGAAGAAAGGTGAGTCACTACGATTTCCAATGTTTTTCGTGAGCTGATGGAAGAGGCATAAAGGCCTCTTTGGACTTCCGCTGGAACTACTTGTTGAGCGTGAGGGTGCAGACTCGATGCATGGCGCATCGAGGGCCACACTTAGAGTGCCAAGCTTCATTGACGACGTGATCTCAGCAATGCGGCAGATGGGTGCGTGACATTATTCATCTATAACTGACCCCCCCTCGCTGACGGGCGCCTGGTACGCTGCAGACATGTCAGTTGAAGGTATTTTCAGGAAGTCAGGCAATATCCGACGGCGGAAGGAGCTCATCGTCGCCCTCGACCGTGACTCGTCTTCTGTGGATTGGTCCACCGAACATCCGGTGCAGGTTGCCGCTTTGCTGAAGCAATTTTTCCGTGATCTTCCTGATCCTCTTTTGACGTTCAAGTTACATCGCTTGTTTATTGCATCAGCTGGTGCGTATGAAAATGCTTCGCTTGCCTAAATTTCACTCATCAGTGAGCCTCGTTTCTGGGTTCTAGGTCTGCAAAATGACGAAGACCGTAAGCGGGTGTTACATATGCTAATGCTCATACTGCCCAAGAGCCACCGAGATACGCTGGAAGTCCTTCTCGTTTTTCTTAAATGGGTTGCATCTTTCGCACACAGCCTCGACGATACCGGGAGCTTGATGGACCTTCCCAACCTTGCGACCGTCATAGGTCCGAGCATACTCTTTTCGGCTGGCCGGGACTCTGCATTTGATACGAGCCTTGGCGTCATCAAAGTAGTTACAGAGCTACTGGTGAACCAAGACGAATTTTTCACCGTTCCCGAGGACTTTTTGCCGCTCATTCATGACCAAGAACATTTTGCCCATAGCATGGAGCTGCCAAGTAAGGACGTTATGAAGAAATGCGAGATGTTTATGCGTCAAAGGTCCAGCGGTCGCCCAACTGGACCTTTGTTGTCACCCATCGCTGGTTCCTCACCCTTCACTTCGAACAATGCCAACCTCGCGCACCTGAACAAGCCGGCGGAATTGCTAGATTCACGGTGAGTCATCCCCCCTTTTTGACTTGATCGGTTACCACATCGCCCTCACACCCGAACCTGACATCGACGTCTTTCATTCTCCTAGCAGTACGGCACCGTTGTCGTCACGAAGCGAGCGTGCAAGCGCATTACCACCCGCCCAGAACGAAAACCTTACCCGAAACGGGTTTCAATCGCGACAACAATCCCCGCAACCTGGCTTGTCTCATCCAGCCGCCACCTCCGGCGCTACCTCATCTTATCCGCCTCTAGGTTCAGGCTCTGGCCCCTCCTCGACGACGACGTCGTTCTCACAGAGCGGAATGATGATCCAGACGCCACAACCGAGGCTGCCTCTGAACGACTCACCCTCGTCCGACTCGGACTGGATGAGCACGACGCAACGCGCGCTACAGCTACCGCCAACCTCTCGGCCAAACTCGGGCAGTTTTATGAGGCCGGCTGGGGATATGCCAGCACCGACACCTAATTACGCACCAAACGGGCATGGGCCACCAACACCGCTACAGCTACGGCAACGCACCTAGTTACGTACTTACCCCTTTACCTACCTGCTATGACAGTTGAGCGCTGCTGTTAAGTTATGCGCTCGGCAGTTTCTGCTCGCGTAGGAAGTTTGTTATGGAGGGGAGGGGAACTGCCTCTGTGACCGAACTTTCTTCATTATTACATTGCGTCTATCTTTTTTTTTCTTTCTTCCGCCCTTTCTCTGCGTCACCGTAATTGTAAACCACTTTTTCTTTTTTTTCTCCCTTTTCTTGTCCTAACATATGGCTCCTCCACACCTTCCGCTCCTTTTACGAACACACTTACTTTGATGGACCCAAGAACCCTTTTTTTTTTCTTTTATGTTTTCCCCCCTCCCCCGGCAATCATCCAAGATACCCTCGCCATTTTCCCTGATGATGTATTCCCTAAGCTCTTCTCCGGTTGCCGCGTAGCCGCATGAAATAACCATAAGTGATTCCTGTGGCGCATGGTGAACGGGAGCCCTGACAATAGGCGAATCTAGAACATCTAGAAGGTGGGTTGTTCCTGGTTGGACATACTCCATGCTACGCGGGTGTCATACTGTCATTGTTATTGTTGGCCCACGGTAACAGCGCACTTCTTTACACCCATGCTCATGTGCCCTAACCTTGTGCCGGATCGGCATCACGCCTGACATCACGGTAGCATCTGGTTTATGCTCCCAAAGTGTTCCATCACAGTGCACTGACTTCTCGTTGGGTTCTCCAATCATTGGCGAGAATTCCGATCAAACCGGACACGCGAGATAGATTTGGTCTTCAACCCTGAAGGCAAGGAAAGCTGATATTACATTAAGGGTGATCGAGGCCGCTGGCAGACTCCGCCGTCGGAGTAATGGAGGGAAGGGGACGTCGATCTTACGATCCACACAAAGGTCGGCGAGCATGGCCTCAAGCATAATGCATGAAATTTGTGCAGGAGTAATAGTAAAAGGACAATACAAATGGGTGCATTTACTTAAGAGGGATGCTAAAGAGAAGAAACATGAGCAACAGAAAGCTCGAATGAAACAGACAAAAACGCACAAGCGAGATGCTGGATAAGTACAGGTAGCAAAGCGTTGTGAACAACCATTATGATAATCATGAATTCGACGAGTGACTTACAGTGTGTGGCACCAATCTATCGCAGTATGGTCAGCGACAAAGAGGAGAAGTAGGAAGGGACGAACACCGGGACGACCATGCTTGACAGGTTTGTACGAAACGGAGAATTCTCCAAGGTAGTGTCCAACCATTTCTGGCTTTATCTCAACAGCATTAAAAACCTAGGAAGCCACGCCGACTCAGCCATTGATGCCTTACTCCAACCGAAGGACAAGAGCACACCTTGCCGTTGTAGATGCCGACCATAGAACCAATCATCTCAGGGACGATAATCATGTCACGCAAATGCGTCTTGACAACAGCGGGCTTCTCATTCGGGGGCGCCTCTTTCTTCG
>QLPA01006899.1:0-14310 GCA_003313945.1 Lactifluus pinguis | reverse complement strand
GGCGACGTGCAAGGCCCTCCGCGACGTAGTGCCGTGTCTGTTCCATCATCACCCGAGAGGACTACATTTGGCCTCCCTCGAGTGTCACCCATCTCGACATATCAAACGTCTCGCAGTCGCTCTGTCACTTCAAACAATGCGCGACAACCCCCAGTGGAGCCCCGTAGTGCGCAGCTACCACCCACAGTTTCTCGCCCTCCCATGTCAGCCTTCTCTCAGAGATTTGTCTCCGGCAAGCCCACTCCGGCGGATCCCCAAGTAACGACTACAGTGACATCAACTCGTGGGGGCGGCGGTGATGATCTCGATGATAGCGGTGGAAATGCTTCGATATTTGTGTCTGAACCTGAGCTTCCACAAATCACCTTTTCCGATCCCACCGAGCCGTCTTTGGACACGGATGATCACGAAGCGTCACCAACTGATGAGACATCTGGTGATCACGGACGCTTGAACCATACACCGATGCCAGCCACTGGTGGTGGGCGGATATTCCCTCCAGCGTCTTCTGCCCGTCGTGGCGGTGGTCTTGCCTGTGGGGGTTGTGGTGGTCCGATTGTTGGGCGGATCGTCAGTGCGATGGGCGTCCGATGGCACCCGGGTTGTTTCCGATGTTCAGATTGCAATGACCTGCTGGAGTACGTAAGTTCGTACGAGCGTGATGGCAAGCCTTACTGCCATTTTGATTACCACGAGGTGTGTGTTGTTTGTCCTCGGACTTTCGGGACGGCGTGGAGCGCTCACATCCACGTGGTTTGAATTTAAATTTAAATTATAGCGTTTCGCTCCGCGTTGTTATCATTGCAAGACGCCGATCGTCGACGAACGTTTCATCACCCTCGACGACCCTGAACTCGGAAAACGAACGTACCACGAACAGCACTTTTTCTGTTCCGAGTGTGGTGACCCTTTCTTGGCCCCTAGCATCGATCGTCAGGTCGGTCAGGGTGCCGGAAGCGTCACCTTCAAAGGCGACGGCGAGTTTGAGAACGATGACGTTGGTTTCACCGTCTACAAGGGTTATCCCTACTGCGAGGCGTGCCACGTTCGGCTCCGCTCTCCGAAATGCAAGAAGTGCAAGAACGTCATTCGGGACGGTATGCACGCCGTAGAAGCGCTCGGTGGTAAATATCACTGGGTCTGCTTCTGTTGTACTGTACGTTTCGTCTTTCCCTTGGGGTATGGCGCCCCTGTTAACCTGGATTTTTTACAGGGCTGTGAAAAACCGTTTGATGACCCGTCTTTCTTTTTACGAGATAACAAGCCATTTTGCGAACGATGTTATAGCATTATTCTTAAGAGCGAGTTGTGATTGTGATCATACCACGACGTATAGTAGCTAGCTAGACCTTTTTTTCTTTCCTTTCCTTTTTCATGATCAGATGTCACGACTTGCCAATGTTCAATGACGCCCGTGCTGAATACCTGTCCGTATGTGTCCACGGTGACCTATATATTTACCAGATGCTATACACCGGCGACTACAACACGACGAAATCACATTTTGCAAAGCGGCGCTGCGGGTGCGCATAAAAATAGTCATTTTATATATCAATAAATTGAAGCAGCAGGATTGTCATTAAAGTAATTGCCATCTAGAGCGCCAAGGAGTGTACCCGGATCCAGGAAGCGCTGTAGACGGTGTGATCCGAGTATCGTAGCCACCTCCTCCTGCCGATATTCCTTCCCTTCGAGCACACGCGCAGCCGGAACGGGAGGTAGCTCCCCAAACACGGCCCGCGCGTCACGCACCGCGCCTAGATAGGCCTGCAACGGCACGCGTGGCTCGAATCGCGTCTCCTCCGCCAGGATCCGCTCAATCCTGCCGTACTGGCGAATAAAGTGTAGCGCGCGGCGCGGGCCGATGTTCCGAATTCGAGGCGCAAAGTCGGTGCCGAGAAGGAGGGCAAAATCGATAAAGGAGGTGGGGTCGAGGTGGAGCGCGGTGCGCACGTCTGAGGCTGAGATGAGCAAGAGCGGTTTGTCGCGAGTGGTGATGTTGCGGATGAGTGGCGCCCCGTAGATCAGCACGTCCTGAAAAAAAAACAGTTCAATTGGCTCAGGGAGTAACGGAGGAGATTCTACGTACGGTGTCTTCACTGGCGACGTAGTCAGCATAGCCATTCAGTACTAGAGACGAGGCGAGCGCTTCCGCTTCGTAAGGACCGGTTGACTCTATACACGGCACGCCCATCGCATGCAAGATATTCTTGCTCTCCTCATACGTCACGTCTGTCGGGGGGTTGTTGCGGCGAAGGTAGGACTGGACCATGAAGCAACTCTTCTCTCGGAGGGAGGCGAGGATACTCGTCGCAGACGGAACCTCGTCTTGGTCTGCGGCCTCCTCGAGATTTGTGAGCATCTGCCAGAGTTTGCCTTCTTCCATGGTCAGCTGGTTCTGAGTCTTGGACATGGCAGCTTGGACTTGGGCATCAGTGGGATCCACGGAGGAGATGGCTGAATCAGGATGGATTAGAGGGACGGCTGACGAGAGTGCGTCCAGCTGGGCCTGAGCATCAGCGGAACCCTCAGGTTCTTGGGAAGCGAAAACTGAAGGGGTGGCCGTTGTTGGCATCACGTCCAGTTTGGCCACGCCACGACGATAGTCAAGATAGAGGTCGATCAAGGATGATGCTAGACCTTGCCATGTTTCACCCTGTTGATAGTCTTCAGGAAGATCCATATCTAAGGGGATAAGACGGTCAAGGAGATCGTATCTTCCCTCATTTTGATTGATCGTGTTAGAGGATAGAAAGATGTGTCTGAAGTGGTTCAAGTCCAGGTCCTCGGTACCAGCACCGGACTGGCTCTCGAATCTACGAAGGAAAAGTCTTCATTTCCACGGGAGGCAACCAGGGACGCGACGTACACCATGTCAGATTCCTGAGGTTCGATTATATTAGTATCAACAAGTAGGCCGTTTTTATGGCAGTCGAGAACTGCTTCATCAGGACAAGGGAACTCTCCATGAGTCAATGGGAATTCTGCATCTGGGAGATGACCCCTGGGAGAGTGGTCCGTGGGGTCTGTGAGATCAGAGGATTTAGGAACAAGGCGGTCTTCAAAGATGGACGCTTGGCTATGCAACCATGTCATGGTGAGTAGACGTTCGTGGTTGCCAAGAAGGTGCAGTGCATCCAGGCCTTTTGTCAAGCCTAACAGCCGTCTCAGCCTGTCGGATTCCATCTCTCCCCTGAGAACGTCCGTAAGCCTTATCTGTCGTCGCCGGTTTTGCTGCGTTATGTCAATAAATGGGGAAGCGACTGAAGGGGAAACACAGACCTCGTTACTCTTCGCGACAGTCCGTTCTTCGCCATCGAACACGCATATAGCCCGAACGTCATGCTCCCTGAGCTCTTGGATAAGACGATACCATCCCAGGACATGCCTATATTCGTGGGGCATAGGCGAAAAGTGAAATCGTTGTGTGACGAGAGTGCCATCGCTAAGAAAGAAAACGCCGATAAGATGAAAGAAATGGTAGGTAAATCAAGGAGTCACATTACTAGTGTCTTGTTAGAGAGGGATTTGAGACGATTGGGTAGCTGTGCGATTACCTGTGGACTTCTCGGGTGAGAGACTAAAAGGCAAAAGAATTGAATCGTTGAGCAGTACACACCAAGCCTTTTGCAAGAATGGAGTGAGACCCAAAACGCCCATGAAAGAGAGAACTTGTTTTGGTAATCAGGCAGCCACTGGCACGTCAGACCTTTTTGGCGCGACGCCTCTCCCATCGACTTGATTCTTAAAAACCGAAAGAAAAGGCAATTCGCGTACGTCGAATCCTCATTTTTTTAATCAAATGTACCCTCGCCTCAGAATGTCTCATCATTAGCTTCCTTACACACACACCTCTACTCGTACCGCCCGAGTTATCTCCCATGTCTGTAATGCTCACAAAGTTCGAATCTAAAAGCAACCGCGTAAAAGGTGCGTTCATTGCATACAAGCTTTCTAAATTTTGTTCATTCGCCTCTAGGACTTGCTTTTCATCCGACGCAGCCGTTGCTTGCCGCCTCACTGCACAATGGCAGTGTGCAGCTCTGGAACTACCGCATGGGTGTTTTGGTAGACCGGTTTGAAGAACATGAAGGTAGTTTTCTCCTCTTATATGCTTGGCCTCGGACGCTCACACGTATGAAGGTCCGGTTCGCGCGGTCGCCATTCACCCCAGTAGACCACTACTAGTTACCGGAGGCGATGACTATAAGATCAAGGTCTGGGGTGAGTCAATGCTCCTGACAACACCGACTTTCCTCCATGTTGACCGTTTCTAGACCTTAGGCCGCAAAATAGAAAGTGTCTTTTCACACTACATGGACATCTCGACTACGTCCGCACCGTCCAGTTCCATCATGAGATGCCTTGGATCGTGTGTATCACAACTCCCTTCCCCAACTACAGCTAACTCACCTGGTTTTCTTAGATCTCCGCCTCAGATGACCAGACGATTCGTGTATGGAACAGCACGTCCCGGAACTGCATAGCTATTCTCACAGGGCACTCCCACTATGTGATGTCGGCCCTCTTCCACCCCAAGGATGATCTCGTTGTATCCGCGTCCATGGACCAGACTGTCAGGGTATGGGACATATCTGGCCTGCGCAAGAATACACCCAATGCAGCTCCGGGTACATTTGACACGTTTGACAACTTCTCCACTGTCAAGTATGTCCTAGAAGGCCATGACCGTGGCGTCAATTACGCCGTCTTCCACCCAACACTTCCGCTCATCATTTCCGCTGCGGATGATAGACAAATCAAGCTGTGGAGAATGAGTGATCTCAAGGCATGGGAGGTCGACGCCTGCCGTGGTCATTTCAACAATGTCTCCAGCGCTGTCTTCCATCCTAAGCACGAACTCATCGTATCATGCGGAGAAGATAAAACCGTTCGTGTCTGGGATTTGGCAAAACGATCGGCTGTACAGACCTTCCGCCGGGAGCATGATCGCTTTTGGGTCTTGGCGTCTCATCCAGAGCTCAACCTTTTCGCAGCGGGTGCGTGTTGCTGCCGACCACGAGCGCTAGTTGACACTCACGCTATGACAAGGCCACGATAATGGTCTCATCGTCTTCAAGTTGGAGCGCGAGCGCCCTGCTTTCACTCTTCACGGAGATGCCGTGTACTACGTCAGGGACAAATATGTCCGATCATACGATATCAACACCGGTTCGGACATCGGACTTCTCAGCGTGCGCAAGTTTGGCAGCCCGTATGTCCCTCCTAGGACACTCAGCTACAACCCAGCGGAGCGCGCTGTGCTGTTGACCATCTCGTCTGACAATGGGATGTACGAGCTCACTAAGCTCCCCAAGGACGTTTCTGGAGAGTTGAAGGACTCCTCCCTTGACGGAAAACACGGCTCTGGAAAACAAAGTGCCGTATTTGTTGCCCGCAATAGGTTTGCTGTTCTCAACAAGAGCACGCAGGTACGTTCAAAGCATAATCGAGGAGGTATCTGATTTCACGACCCTGGAGCAGCTTATCGAGGTCTGCGATCTGACCGGGGCTGTGGTCAAGAGCTTTAAACCACCCGTTCAGACGAATGAGATTTTCTACGGCGGAACTGCTAGCCTCATCCTCAGCTCCACAAGTTCGGTTGTACTCTATGACATTCAACAACAGAAGACCATTGCCGAGCTTAACACCCCTCCTGTGAAATACATCGTTTGGAGTCAGGATGTCTCTCAAGTTGCTCTTCTGAGTAAACACAGTAAGTGCCCTGCCTTGTCCCTTCCAAGAACAGAACTTTGACACCCATGCCTCAGCCATAACTATCGCCGACAAAACCTTCACTCAGAGTACACTCATCCATGAGACCATTCGAATCAAGTCTGGCGCGTGGGATGACGCAGGAGTATTCGTTTACTCCACACTAAATCATGTTAAATACTGTCTTCCCCAGGGGTATGACTTCTATCTTCTTTCTGAGACATATTATTCACCTTGCCAATACAGTGATCACGGGGTTATTTGTACCCTCGACAACCCGGTGTATTTGACTCGTGTCAAGGGCAAGACTGTGCACTGCTTGGATCGTTCTGCTCGGCCTCGTACCATCACCATTGATCCCACCGAATATCGGTTCAAACTCGCGCTCATCCGTAACAATTACGATGAAGTCTTGTATCTCATTCGCACGTCGAATTTGCTGGGCCAGAGCATCATCGCTTATTTGCAGCAGAAGGGCTTCCCAGAGGTACGCACCACTAAAGTCTCCAAGATCATCCCTACCAACCACCATAATAGATTGCACTTCATTTCGTTGAAGATAAGAAAACCCGGTTTGACCTAGCTATCGAGTGCGGTAATCTTGACGTTGCCCACGAGACTGCCAAAGCAATCGACCGCCCCGAATGTTGGGATCGTCTGGCTCAACAAGCCCTGAAACAGGGCAACCATAAGGCACGTACTCTCTTCCTGCACCGTCTCGAGTTGATTTTTGAACACCTTATTAGATTGTCGAGAAAGCTTACCAGCAGACCAAGAACTTTGATCGACTCTCATTCCTATACCTCGCGACCGGGAGTACTGATAAGCTGGCCAAGATGCAGAAAATTGCAGAGGCTCGCGGCGACCCCATGTCTCGTTTCCACAATGCACTATATGCCGGCGACGTTCGTAGTCGTATTGCCGTACTGCGTGACGTTGGCCTCCGTACGTGCTTTCTGCGCTTATCAGAATCACAGATCATCAATACCTTAGCTTAGATCCTCTCGCATACTTGACAGCCAAGACGAATGGTCTCGAGGATATTGCCTTCGAAATACTCGAGGGTGCTGGCTTGACTGAAGCGGATGTTGATGACGTTCCAGATTTCGGACGCGCAAATCTGAAGGCCCCATCAGTTGTTACCCCCACTGCTGACCTCCTTTGGCCAACTGTTTCCGGTGCCGAAAGTTTCTTTGACCGTGCTCTCGCTAATGGGAACTTGGAGACTGGTGTTGAGCCTCACGCCAATGGTGACGTCGGTGCCGCATCCGTGGCTCTTGATGACTGGGCAAAAGATGAGGAGCAAGACCTGGCAGCTGACGAAGACGGGTGGGATCTTGATGCGGGTGGAGACGCTCGCACCGATGAAGGAGAAACTGAATATGTTGACGCTGAGGAGGCCGAGGACCTTGGGGCTGGCGCTGCCCCGGGGGTCGACGAGGCGGAAGTTTGGACGCGCAACTCGCCGTTCGCCGGGGACCACGTCTCTGCCGGCTCTTTCGAGACAGCCATGCAGGTTGGTTTGATTGTCCAATGCATTGCGAGGCAGTGACAAACCTCTCCACAGCTGCTTAATCGCCAATTTGGAGTCGTCAACGTTGCTGTCCTCAAACCGCTTTTCGTGTCGATTTTCCGGTCATCTCACACTTATTTGTTGCAATCGGCCTCGCTCCCCCCCTTACAACTGCATATTCGTCGCAATCCCGCGGAATCATCTTTCTCTCGAGCATTACCCGTTTCAGTGCACACCCTTTCTGCAGTTCGTGCGGAGTTATCGGAAGGTCTCCGCGCAGTGTCCGGTGCGAAGCTTCCTGAGGCGCAGGCAATATTCCGCTCTGTCTTGCAATCGCTACTCTTTGTAGCTGTTTCTTCGGATGAGGAGGCGAAGGAGGTAAGCGTCCTCCCTTTATCGCGATATAGTGGTTTGACATTCCTACGTGCTGTAGTGGCGTGATACAGTGACCATGGCTCGTGAGTATTTGCTTGGTGTGTCAATCGAACTCGAGCGTCGCCGTGCTGCCCAAGAAGAGCCGGAAAACGTCAGCAGGGGTCTCGAACTCGCGGCCTACTTCAGTCATTGCCAACTCCAGCCTCCACATCTACAAATAGCCTTGCGCAGCGCCATTCAGGTCTTCACAAAAGCCGGAAACGCCGGGACTGCCGCAAAGTTTGCACGGAAGTTACTTGATCTCAATCCAGACCCAAAAATCGTCTCCATGGTGAGGTGATGGTTGCGTATGTGTAAGAGGTGTTGCTAATCGCCAGTAGGCCCGACAACGCATTGCCGCTGGCGACCGTAATCCGCGTGATGCCGTAGAGATCTCTTATGATGAGTTTACCGAGTTTGAGATCTGTGCCGCAAGCTATACGCCTATCTACAAGGGCTCGACGAGCGTGCGTTGCCCATATACCGACGCAGCGTTCCTTCCTGAGTTTAAGGGAACCCTCGACCCGTTAACATGCCTGACAGAGATAGGTGCCGTCGGTTCTGGTCTTCCAGCGCCGCGGTAGGATGGATGAGCGTAAAACATTCGAATGTGTTTCTCCTCTATTATTCGACCTTCTCCACGTGATCTGGGTTTTAAATCACGAGATCGAGTCGCGTCTCCTCCGAGTACTCTTTTTTCGAGTCTCTTTTAAAGATAGTCTACTTTGTCGCCTATTTTCGTAGCCTTCATGTATCCAGACCCTCAATCACCTCCTCCCTCGTCTCCCGATAAAGAATCTATCAACTCTGCGAGGATTCATTCATCCCCAACCCCGAGGTTTTCCAATCCTACTGCGTCGGGAAGCGCTCCTGACGGTAATATATCTCGGACACGCCCAATCGCTGCTATTTTGCGGGATGCCTCGAGCTCTTTCGATCGAAACTCTTGCATTGTTGTACCGTTCGATAACGAGGTTAGACGTGACACGGAATTTTATCAAAGTCAGTCTGGGCGCATACATGCGCATATACACGCCTGCGCCGCCTTCCTCATAGAAGCTAAAGTTATAGCTATTTCAGACCTAAAGAATAAGCAGCTGGAGATCATGGCTCTGATGAACAGCTGGGTATTTGCGCGCCTCATCGTTGAGAACGAAAGGGCAGGAGAGGCACTGTCCCGCGAGATGGATGCTCTCGTAGAAGCAGAGAGAGAACAAGGCAGGTCCCTCTTGCCCTCTCTTCTCTCTTGTCTTCCGGGTACGCAGGCCTCATTCTGAGCCTTTTTTTAAAAATCTCCCCTACCTCGCTTGGTTTTGGTTTTTCCATTGCCACGATATCTTACCTGCACCGTGACGAATCAGTGCTGACTTTTTTTTTTTTGCGTTAGAACGAATGCGTATACAGCTAGAGAATTGTGTGAGTAATATTAGAGCTGCACTCGCCGCTCTGAGTAGGGCAGTGATGTAATTGTAATTTGTATTATTACCAAATAAGGAAAATAGATGGAGGGACGGAACAACGACGGGACGGGACCTATCAACAAGTAGGCCAACGCCATCTTATCTCCCAGGATACCCCTTCTCTTTATCCCGACCCCTGCCCCACTTGCTGCAGCATGAGTGTTAATAGCCAACAACACTGTTCCTTCGTCCTCCTGGCCGAGTTCGATATTGACCGCGGTGCCCAACTTACCTACCAGTTTCCACAACCGCTAGGGACAGATGAAAGGTACGTCTTGTCTTGTCCACCGATTCGAATCGAATGTCATCTCACCCCGCTGCTCCACCGTGTCAAGCCTCCTAGCCAACTTGATGTTGCCTGATGGCGCCGAGAAACACCTCGAAGATTGGACCATTTTCTTTCTGAACCAAACGCCTTTCAATATGATCGCACCAGTACTTGCCTTGGAATCACCGGATGGTGAGGGAAAGGAGAATAAGCCAGAGCTACTTTACGTACTCAACCTAGTCCGGACAAAACACGATAAGAGTGTTCGCAGGTGAGCGGCATTACGCGTACGTCACTCACCCAAATCATGGCTTTTTCAGAGGTGCGGTAGTGAAAGCCATGGCGATATGTACGCCCCATCCTTTCATCCAGATATTCAAGGTGCGCATCCTAAACCCTCCAACTTGATTTGACCAATCGTCGACATATCTTTGGCTAGCCCGTACTCCTCCTGGCTCTTGACGACTATTTCTCCTCACCGTCACAAGACTGTTTGGCGCGATTGTTCGATGCCATCAACTCGATGAATCTCTCCGCAGCTCCGGTCTTGACGCGTTCCGAGAAGCTCATCATGCGTAATTCGGAACGCAAGGACGTCTTTATCGAAAAGTTCACCTCCCCACAGAATCCTTCATCATCTCAACACCACGGAGGACGAGGTAATCATCAACAGTCGAGCTCCACCGGATCAAATACCAGCTTTGATGAGGGCATCATAATGCGAACCAAGAACAGCACGGAGGGACGAGGCCGTGCCAGCTCAGATACGAGCGTTCAGACAAGATCAGCCTCTCATCATAATGGCAGTCAGCACTCTCCATCCGAAAATTCGTTCTCCTTGGGAGGCAGCGCTGTCTGGGTAAACGACGACGGTGGGCTGCTGGACCATGTTGCTCCTCCTGGAGTCGCCTCCAGCCACGGAAGCCACGGAAGTCCCCCGGCTGCTAAGGGTGGAAGAGGATCGACAGACACCTCGTCGACTTCCTCTCATAGCCAATACGCGCGAGCGCCGCCGCCAAGCGCGGGTATATCAGACCTTCGTCTAGGAACGAAAGACACGCACTACTACCACACCACGATTGCGTACAAGGGTCACCAGTTACCGATCAAGATGCCTTTGTATACCTTTCCACAGGAAGTTGGCGACGTAAGTGGATGATTTTGTTCTTAACATTAGCAGGGTTTTTATCCCTGACTCGGGAACCACAGTGTTCCCTCATTCAACTCATTCAAACGTTCTCAAACGCTACCATAACCGGACCCTTGCATCCCCATCTCCATTCTAACGGGAGCCTTACCCACCCCATCATCTTGCTGTTCAACGCGTTGGTAACCGGCAAACGCATCATCTTCCTTGGACATAATCGACCTGCAGGTCAAGTGTCCAGTTACGTCTTATCGGCTTGCGCACTAGGATCCGGCTGTGGCATAATACTCCGGGGTTTCATCGAGCGGGCCTTCCCCTATGCCAATCTCACAAATCGAGATGAATGGGAATCAGTGTAAGTGTTCAACACTGCCTTATTCTGATCCAGTCTAGACTAATTTAGCTTGGCTGGATGCCTTCCAGGCCAGCGTACATTGCGGGCGTGACCAATCCTATTTTCGAGTCATCGGGATCCTGGGATCTTCTTTGCGACGTTGGCGGCGGGCGCATAGTTGTGTCCAAGGACATCCATTCATCGCATCCTCCTTCTGGGGTGCAATTGGGACCGTCATCGACACTGACGCGTAATGGAACGCTCAAAACCGATAACTCGATTGGTAGTGAGGATGATCTTGGCCGTATTCCCGGACGAGAAAAGGAGGCTTCAAAAAGCGACTTTACTGCCAAGGCTGACAGCGCCGATAATGTATTCATCGAAGATGTAAGTGCACAGGAAAAAGTAATAATGGAAGCTGGTGCCAAATAATGACCATTTTCCATACTAGATTATCGCGGCAATTAACTTCCACTTTGGCGAAACCCTAGTTCGGGCCCGCTTCGTAGAGTACGTATGGCGGTTTGTTCGATTGGCATCTCGATACGAGGAGGACACTATCGGAACAACGACGATTGGTTTCCCTGGAGCCTCGTTTAATGAAGGTCCTGGAGATAGTTCTCAGTTGGGCAGTGGGATTATCTTTCTTGATGACGCTGCTGGCTCTAGAGAATTGCAGGCAAATGCAAGCCGGATCGAGGGTTGGCGACGCACGACGATGTATCGCATGTTCCAAGAGGTAATGTCCTTGGCATTGCTCCCAAAGTGCTAGTTCACGCTAATTGGGTTTGACCCACCTTTTCCCGTGTTTCAGGACTTCAAGCGCCATCTTGCAACCTGTGCGATCCGAGGATTCGATATCCATTATCAATTATGGCGGCTGCGGAACGCAAAGCATATGCAAGATGCGGAGGTAGAACTAATCATGCGGACCATGGTGGACTCTGTGCAGACGTATGACCAAGTGGTGGAGGTGCGTTACTGCGGACAAATTTGTCACTAGACCCTAAATTATGAACCACAGCTTCTCTCCTTGACACCACCCCATAACGGTGGACTTCTTCCGCTCAGCTTCGGACTCTTTCATCAGCAAGAAGTCGTGCGCGACCTAACTGTTGATTTGTTCTCGTACATACGCATGTTTTCCGTGAGTTTCAGCCCCTGTGCGCTTTTTTGCGCTGCGTCCCATCCTAACGTTTCGAAACGCGTGTATGCAGGTTGGCGTGCAATTTTTACAGGCTCTCAATCATTTCCAGCGTTATGCATACGTTCGGCAAGCTCACGCGCGAGAATCGCGAGGTGTTGGCGTGAGAGATGCATCAGGTTCCGGCCTTCTAGCACCTACCTTCTCTAGGACTTCGTCACATAGAGGTGAACCCAATCATAGTTGATAAGGCCGCAGGCCGCGTAATCATACTGCGTATTATACTTTTATCATTATGAAATATATTTCACGTGATCTGGCGACCACATCAACTAGGTCATGATGTCAAATATGAACTACAGTAGTCATATAAGCTTACATTCAATAGAGTCATCCAGTCATCTAGCACCCTACTTGCGCTTTTGCTGCTCATCTGCATCGCCTGAATAAACCAGAGGTGAAATTCCAGTTGAGCGCCCATAAGCCGCCAGATGAAGTAGCATGTCAACCATCCAGACAACGAGGTTGTCAGACATGGAATGCAATTTCTGAAGTAGTGAGACCCTAAGACCTCCTGGTGGCTATCCCTCGCCCATACAGCCCCTATGGAAAACTCTATAGTACCAGTCAGTGGGTGTGATATACACCTAGTCAGAACTTTGGACGGGGGACCATTTGATCAAGTGGATACTTCCCAAAAAAAAACCCATGCGGTGCACAGAATGAAGGCCCCTAATATTCGGCCAGCCCAGTAGCAGATGAAGAGTCTAGAGCTGGAGGTTGGGACAGAAGCAAGGTACTGGACCGCCTGCTTCGCTACTAATAATATTGCGCAGTTTTCATGTGAAATAGCCTTCCCACATCGAGCGAATTGGATACATGGAGCGATGCTGTACCACCTGGACCACACCCAAGAGGAAATTGCAGTCCTTGCTACCGAACCAGAGGTCGTAGAATAAGTGGTGGAACCCTAAGAGCTAGTGTACGATGACAGTGCCTCTTGTTCCAGGAGAGGCAAGGCTAAATAGGGGCCAGATAAGGACACGTTGAGAGAAGGAGGCTTCAAATTAAAGGAGAGCATTGCGCAGACTCCTGACTTCTTCTTCGATGTAAGGACCATGGGACGGATTATGCCCTCTAGATGTGAGTCGCCTTTTCCTTGTAACCATATTCGAAAATATTGGCCCAGTGCTCTGTCTAATGATGTGTACTTATATGTACTCTAGGCAGTGACAAAGTGGCAGTGGCAGTGCGCCACCGAGTTTGCCTCGTAGATCCAATACCCGGAACTTGCCAGTAAAAATCCACGTTGCGCGCCACGCGAGGAGTTGAATGGAGGGACGTGGCATCTCCCGGGCTCGGACCATGCAAGCACGGATCCATACCGATCACATGTCACGAGGACACAACGCAAATGGTGCCTGTGGCACGTGTCTCACTGGAAGTTGGTTCAAAGGTCCAAAAGCGGGTCCAAAGCACAATGCGAAAAATCTCGTCTCGCATTGTAAAGAACAAATTGCATCGCCCCAACGAGTCATCGTGTGTGCAATGTCCATCGACGCCTCGCGCATGCTGTGTGTATATACGGACTGTTGCACGTTTTCGCGCGCTGGCTGTAGCGCTGGCTGTTAACAGTGTAGTACTGTATTGCTTGCTGTCCGGCGCGTGGCAACAGTATGGACAACTGGTGGTTCGTACGCGCCGGGTAGGTTTCTTGCAGGCAAGCCAAGGTGTCGTCATAGCTCAGCGTCAGAGTGATACTAGCGGCTTGCTGCAGTCCAGACCGATCCTTTGCTTTGCTAAATGCCCGGGCTGTCATGACGCAGAGCCAAAATGTGGGTGTCAAACGCGGATAATTAGATGGAAAGGAGAAAGAAAATACCACATCACTCCAGGCGCGTGCATCTAATACAGCCCGTTCCGTCGGGTTTGGCCTACATTACCGAGGTTTTGTGAGGTCGATGGTGAGGACACAGCAATTTCTGACTTGTCGTCATGAGTATTCGTAGTTACACCGGTTTTCCCATACGTACTGATACATCGAGAAGAAAAAGTGGTATATGATAAGCTAGAAGATTTAATAATTATGCCTAAACCATGGCTTCGACCTTCGGCTGCTGGTCTTTCCCTAAAGTAGAAGGAGGAGGAGGAACGGGTATCGAAATAGTCGTGTCTTGGAAACTCGGAGTCTTTTCGCGTGGGTGAAGGACTATCCATATAGCCACGCCCGTGGCTGTTAGTACAACAATAATTGGAATGGTTATCGGAAGTATTAGTCCAGTGGGCAGGTCCGCAAACGCCATCCAAAAACCCTG
>QLPA01006895.1:0-17876 GCA_003313945.1 Lactifluus pinguis | reverse complement strand
GTGAATGAGGAACATCGCGAAATGGTGAGACCAAGGGAGCACTTGCGGTCCGGGGAGAACCTCGTGAGGAGTAAGATTCTTGGTTGTTATTCAGGGCATAAACGGATCCAACGCCATCTGAATGGGCAGCGGTACTGGTGGTGACTAGAGAGTCCCGAGCGCCCTGGCCATCGATTGAACCAAGGAAGCGAGGGGGAGGGAAGATAGCAGAGTCGGGATTCCAGTCGTCCACTTGGTGGGATGACATGACCTAGGTGTTGAGGGAGAGAAGGGTAAAGGGTCGTAAAGGGGGGCCTGGGTATATCAGAGGGTTCTTGAGTGTTCCCTTTGAACGCCCAAAAACGAGGCCATGTGCCCGTTCAAGGTGCGTGTGTGCGCCCAGGCCAACGCCCAGCGCATGTCTCTCATGGTTCGAGTCTTAGTTAAACCCACTTTCCCCCTTTCGGCTAAAATTGTGTTTTTTACAAATCGATCATCTTTTTTTAAATTACCTTAAAAAAAAATAATTTATCTTTAACCTTTCCTCTCAGAAGAAGAAGTGTACAAGCCATAGAGACTATAAGTAGGACTTTGATAATCTCCAAAATCCTGTCCGTTCGTATGAGCCATTGCCATCTGCGCTAATGACGGTAGCATAGGAGGCGACGGTACCCGTGGCGGCCTGTCATCCATCTTTTTCGATTTATCCGCAATTTGATTCAAATTCATTATTTCCCGTGCCTGCGCGCTCGGTATACTCAACCGCCCAACCTTCCCTTTTGAAATAGCCCCCGACAACCGTCGATCACGATCATTCACCACCATCCTGTCTTCACCGCCTTCTTGGTCTACCTTCACCTCTTGGGGGGGTACTGCCCAATACTGTTCTTCTGCGCTCGTCGAGTCAGGGTACAAGCTCAATCCTGGTGATTGGACAGGTGTTATGGTGTCATTAGCAACCGGCGCCGGCGCCCGTCCGGAAGACAGCCCTGGGATTGATCGCACGGACACGTCTCCAAAGCGATCTTCGGCCCGGTCTGTCCTTGTCGAACCTGTGCCACGCAGGAAAGATCCGGCCCCATACGGCGCCTTGACACGTGCACGGCCTTGCCTGGAGCCATCGTATTCACCGCTTGACGTCGTCGATGGTGACATCGTGTAGGCTAGACCCTCTGGCGACCCATATATGGTACTTCGACGCTTATCAAAGTTGCCAAGACTCTGCCTCGCGCTGGCCCTCTTCCTGGGCTCACGAGTACTAGACACTCCGTAGTCCTGCTGCTCCCCTTGACCGGAGCTAACAGCGATCCCGATGTTCTCCTGTCCAGAAGATCCATACATAGATGGTGGGTGAACCAATCCTGAAAGACTTGATAGACGAGAAAGCCCCTTGTTGAAATGTCCATCTGATGCTTGGTTTGTAGCGCCTGGCTTCGCCATCACCTCCTGCGCCGCGGATGGAGGCTCGTCTACGAGACGCGAATATCTCATCATAGGTTGGCTTGTGGCACTTGGCTGTGAAACGCTCGCCGTCGGCAGCGGTTTCGGTATCCCTACGTGATACTGTGTCCAAGTCCAAGGAACAGTAGACATGCCTGTCTGAGACGATAGTCTTTCTTTCCCGCCAAACAGAGGTGAATCGTCTCCCGTCTTTCGAGGCGGAGAGCCGTCCTGAAGGATCGGAAGAGAGGGTGTTGGGTGAGAACGCCGCCGAGGTTGTATACATAGTTTGGTTCCAATTAAGATGACAATAACAAAGAACACCCCGCCTATCGTCAAGAGTGTTATGGCGGCGGCAGGAATCTGATGTGAGGTAGTTTGTCTTGAAGGAGCCTTGTTGAAAGTAGGGAGAACTCCCGATGATACAGACGTAGGTTCTGCAGATGATAAAAGGGCGCTAGAAAGAGGAGAGGCTGTGTAAGGTGATGAAAGTAATGGAATTGATACAATGTCACTCGAGGGGTATAGGATTGCACTGGGGGAAGGACTGTCTGCGGCTGCCTGAGGCGACCCGAACAGCGGACTAGTATGGGCAACAACGGTAGCTGAAGACGTTGTTTGGAACAAGGGGATCGGCACCGGATCAGGCACAGCAGAAAACTCGGCATTGGGGTGGGTATCGTTTTTCTTGGTAGAAGAGCGATCCTGGCTTCGGTCTACAGACAATGCTTGCTCACTTTTCTCTAAGGGAGCCAGGTGTGTTGCATGAGAAGTCTCTGGGAAAACGACGTTCACCGTATGAGCAGGAACAACATTGTTTCTTTGAGGTAACTTCGTCGAGAGCGGTTTCTCCTTCGCACGAGCGTGGCCCTTGATTGAAGACCGAGTACGCCGGACAGTACGAGGCTCTAATCCAGGCCGACTTGGAGAAGATCGGCAATTCGATGGCATAGCACAGAATAAGAGCGTCCAGCGCGGAAAGACGAGATAGCTAGCCAGAAATTTACCGCAACTCTCGAGCGAAGATAGGATGAAGACGGGATCAAGTCGTTTCAGCTGGCGGTCGTTTCAGACTGGCGGTGATCGTACAAGGTCACTCGGTCACGGGTTTGAACACTATAAGGTCACGTGTAACTTGACGCGGGATTCGCGACAATTTCGCGTTCGCCACAGGTCACCGTCTTGTTTTTGGTCATTAATCTCTTTGCTGCCTCCCTCTTTCTGAGACTCGATCAGCGTCATTTTTTACACTTGAGAAATACTGCCAATTTTTTCAGTTCTTCTTTTCGAAGTTTCTCTTCGAGTTTTCTCGGACCCTACTAAACTCGTCGGTGGCGGGGCCAGCCTGTCCTAGGGAAAAGCACCTAGCCGTGCCTGTCCAAGTTTCGGGAGCGACGTCAGTAACAATTGTTTTGTTTTTCCATGTGGATAAACCCGTTGAGCAAAGCTTTGATAGTGACCCGTCGATACACCCCTCTCACCTATCCAATGTACCTATGTCTGGGAGCCTTAACAAGTCCATGTCTGACGCGAAGCACGCACCAGCAGATTACGGACATGCTGGTTCTTCACCTTCATCATACGACGATGCCTCGCCACTTCACTTTCATGGGCTAGCCATCACCCAGACACAAACTCAGGTGGTGTCCCGCCCGGAGGAGAGCGGTAGCACAGAATCGGAACCTAGGGTCCGTATCTACGTTTCACCCATGTCGCGTGTTTTCTTCACTTTTTGTGTCCCCACATCACTCGGCCATCATTGACATGTTTTCTCCGTGTGGTTCAGGCAGCCAAGAGGAGGAAAGTGGTTCACGACCCTTCGTCATCTGGAATGCCAACGAAAGTTTCAAATGTACTGTCTGAGACTCGTTCCACGTCTCGCTCTGCTTCCAAGTTAAAGCGACGACATTCTCCGTCCCTGGATTCTGTCGATTCCTTCGCTGAGGTAGAAGAATGGGAAGACCCTGCCAAAGTCTTTCTTGCCACGAATCCCCATTTTGAAGTTCCGCTTTCTGAGCTTGGCCGAAGAGCTACACAAAAACAGCACCTCACGGGTATAAAAATTCCACCCAGTGTCGAATCACCCAAGCCCCCTCATATCGGTGTAGCATGTCCTCCGTCACCAGGCAAACTTCCCGCCTCTAGATCTACACTTGGCGCACCGGGGCGAAGTCGATCACCCGAAAGTGACAGATCCGATATTCTCGACGAAACCTCGACCCCTCCGGTGATGTCAAATCCTGAGTTATTAGATCCCTTGGACCCTCAAGCAGAGGACTATCAGGCAACACAACCTCTCGCAGAGGAAGACTTGAATACAAACACCACACAAATTTTCGATGATAGCGACTCGTACGCCAGGCAGACCTCCCCGCCGGCGTGGAGTTCAACGACTTCACGACCATCCACAAATACTCGGACTATTCTGGGTATGGTAAATCCCATGAAGAAATGGCGTCATCAGCGAGGCCAACAGTTGCAACTACAGGCTGCTTCACGCAGCGCACCTGACGAGCAGACACAACCTTCGGTCGACTTCTCTGCGTCATCCCATGCCGCAACTGCAGGCCGCAGGTTGTTTGAGCAATTGGCAGCCCAATTGCGTACGGATTCAGGGACAACTCCCGAGGACGATCTGGACGGACAAAACCAGCCACGTCTACCTGTGGTGGAGGAAGCTAGTCACGAGACGGCTGTTGTTTCCGACTCTGAACCTGTCAACATGACATCAACCCCTGCTCGACCAGATTCGACTTCTCCAAAAATTTCGCGACGCGATCGTCGGGGTGATTCGTCACTTTCTCCACCTGCTGATGCTATCATCCTAGACGAAATATCCAAGCATGATAATGGAAAGGACATGACGACCGATGAAGACGATGACGAAGAAGACGATATGCCTCTGTGTCTTACCGTGGGTCGTCCGGTCACACAGGCTGCTCCGCCGTCTATTAAAGCGGATAATCTTCCAAAGGTATCATATCCTTTGTTTCCCGTTTCTTGCTCCCTCTGACCATCTTCCCGAAGGCGAAGGCAAGCCCATCTCGCGTAGTGGGAATTGCAGGAGTTAGGGTCTCCAGAACACGAGGAAATGACACCGGTGAGAACGAAATCCCATCATCGGCCCCCGCACAGGACCATCGCGCCCCTACTCCACCTAGACCGCCGTTCCCACCACGTACTGGCTCGCGTCGGAAGGGTAACAAACGTGGAGCCACGAGGACTTTTATACCCGAGACGTCACCTAACAGAGTGACCCCTACTCCCGATGACGACACAACAGAGCCAGCTGATGACTTGCCCATGGAAGCCATGGATACTGTAGATGATGTGCCCCCTCCGTGGGACTCAAAAGTTCCATCGAACCATAAAGGTCTCGGATCTATAGCTTTTCGTAAGGCCAGGTACAAGTCAGTACCTAGAGCGACAAGCAAGACGCCATCTATTGCTACAACTGCCCGTGCTCTAAAACCGAAAAACTACCATCCTATGGCAACGCGCGTGTTTGCTCTATGGAAGCAAGCTGCTGCCTATTTTTCTGGCATCGTCCACGAGCGCGTGAGGCAATCAGATCGCTTTAAAATCAAATTCGACGATGGGGATGAAGACGTAATCGATGTGAAGAACCTCCGTCGTTTGGAATTCCGAGTTGGCGACCGCGTTTCCATAATTGAGAGCCAAGAGAAGGCAACTATTGCGAATGTCGACGGACAACAACGTGGTTTCGTGACAGTTCAACTGGTCGATGACCCTACGACCGAGTTCGAGGTCGAAGTCCTCGGGATTAAGATCCAGAGCCGGGCAGTTGGTTCTCAGTGGGCCGATCGAGCGATTAACGCGGATGAGATCGTGACGTTGATGTCGACGTTCAAAACTGAAACGCCGACTTCTTTAAGAAACTCGAGTAGCAATTTGAACAAGAAGAAGGCGCTGACCAAAGTGGGAATTGTCGTCACGATGTCTGTCGGTTCCGATCGGGAGAAGGAGAGGGAGTTGGCCATGCGAATCGTCAAGGCAAATGGGGGGACCGTGCTCGATGACTGGTCCGACATAGTTGCCTTGGCTGGAGAATATTCTGCAAACAAGAAGCGATGGGTCATCACCAGCGACAATATCGCCATGGAGATGAAATTCGACATCCAGCAAATCTTCCTCGTCTCGGATGCCGCAAACACAAAGCCTCGGTTCCTAACCGCACTCGCGCTTGGTATACCATGCCTCTCAGTTGAATGGCTAAGGCACCTGTCGTCCGGCGTGAGTTCTACTACAAGTTCCGATTGACCATATACTGAGAGGGTTCCCATTGAAAGCAATGCGCCATCTCAGATTGGCCCCGTTATCTTTTGCCTGCAGGCTATAGCGACAGTTTGGGAGCACGGGTCACCCAGATGGTAGATCTCGACTGGGGCACAACGCTCGATCACCTAACCGGCATCATGTCAAACAACGTAGCGACAAAGCTCTTCTCGAATAAGTCTGTGCTCGTATTGGGACCGGAGTACTTCCCTCCTCCAGCTAGGGGTAAAAAGGTACTTGTACTCGTTTCTTTCGGCAGGGAGTGCAATGTTGACTCCATGGAATGTAGGGCACCTCAGGCGTTGGTGATAGAAAGTCCAGCGACGGAAGTCCATTCATTCCCCGCATCATTGTGTCAATGGGCGCTGCCCGCGTGGAAGCCGTGCCCGAATTAAAGTATTCCTCCAGCCCTGATCTGAAAGACTTTCAGTTCGTGGTGGTGAAAGATCTGCACGAGCGACCACTAGTTGGTGGAGAAAAGTACGTCTCTATGGAGTGGGTGAAAGACTGTCTGATCGCAGGGAGGATGTTCCCTCCTCGGGTGTAACTATTTTAATTAGCGTATATATCTTCATCGCACAACTCATCTATCATCTCGCATATTAGTCATTTGTTTATTAGTAACCATCACCTTTGGTCCGTTTCCACAAAGAACTGTTTAGAATCTGACTAAGCAATAACAAAAATACATCCCCACCCGGGGCAACGTCCAAAAAGTCAGATAGAAGTAAAGGGAGGATGGGTGATCCAGCCGACTATCATCTAGCTAGGTAACCGCAACCCACACCGTGCGCATTTTTGCTCTGAATCGATACTATAGAGCATTAGCGTACTCGCACCTCGGAAACAATAAGGTATTGCATACCAGAGGAAGATGAGACCTATTGGGAATAAGAAAATTGCACAAATAATGCCGCAAAGACCAAAGCTCGTCGTCGGTTCATGTTCACCACTCGCACAGCGAGCGTATTCTGCGAAAAGATGATGATAAGGGGAGAAGTGAACAGCTGTAAAAGGACTCACGCTGAGTCCGGTATGGTTGCCCCGACCAGCCGTCCGCGGCCATGGTCTGTGTCCCTTGGGGAGGTCCATTCCATACCATAGGAGGCCCCGGTTGTGTTGTCGATGGTGGGTACTGCTGGTACAAGTGCGAGGCATTACGTGAGGGTTCGGAGGCGGTTTCTGAGGAAGGTGCATAAGCCGGAGGAGGTGCGTTCAGAGGCTGAGGGTCTTCGGGTGGTAATTTTACATCAATGACCATTGTGAAGCAGGATACCAGTGACGGAGAAAACAAATTGGGAAGAAACCGGACGTAGTAACGAGCGGGGAAGGGTGAGCTTGTGGCCCAGAGTACGTGCTGGGGATTGGTTGAGATGTTGAGCGTTATTATTCGTGCTTGTGGTTTCGGTGGTTGTGGTTAGATACGGACGAGCACCGCCTTTTACCGCAGTCAGGGGAACTGACTGACAAGGGATCAAAGTTACCGGTGAGGCGGGTGAGGCTGTGGTCTCCTAGAGCGAGCTATGCTTCATTCGCGTGTTATCTAATCCTCACATGATCGTGCCGTCACCCGAGCCACTGCTTGGAACAAGCACCACTAGGGCTTCTGGCTGCCAGTGGTCCGCCCTCCTTCCCTTGCTATGGAGAATGAGTATGAAGTCGGTAAGTCTATCACGCCGCCTTCTTTTATGTTTTCTTTCTAATCTAGTGGGGAAGAAACCATTTTGAAGGCGAAAGTATTCATGAGGGGTAAGAAGATGGGTTGGGTAGGTCCAATTCTTGTCCCGTTATGATTACATGAACCGATTCACACAAATACAGAAATTCTATGTTAAAGTGCGAAGTATGTCCTCCTACTTAGTTGCAGAATACTCAACATCTCTCGCGTGGTAGTGGAAGGGCTATGAAGACACCGATAACACGTACGTTCAGCAAACATGACCTCAGACACGTTCCTCACGCGTTGTTCACAGCTGGGAACCCTTCAAATCTTTCGAAGGTAGTGGAGAAGAGATGGTTGAACAATTTTGGGACTGTGTAGACACAAAAGGGCGTGACGTTAACGCCATCGAGGGATGGACCAGTGGCGAAGAGGTTTTCCCGACGAGATCCCCACGTACGCCCTCCTTTATTGAATGAATATCCTTCTAGAAACTCATTGTCTGTTGAGGTCGAAAAGGCAGACCGGTATCTAGAACAGATAACCCCACCGACGCTCGACCGTTGACGGATGAGCATCCTCCTTTAAAAAGGACCCCGAATGGGAAAAGGGCAAAGAGACCATTAGAAGATCTTGAGTCTGAAGTCCCATCTAAACGGAAGCGGGCAGGTAGGAGGCGCAAGTCGGATTTGCAGCCGACACGGCGTACCCTGCGTGAGTCGCCCATCGAAGTCAGTTCATATTTTGGTACAGTCCAGATTGCAGAATTGAAAATGGGTTATACAGATTCCTGATTCTCAGTCTGAGAGTGAAATACTCGTGGACTCCTTGTCAAAGACGGGTACGCCCACGATTGAATACCTTGTGATTCGTCATCTAACCTCAGTCAACTAGCATCTGGGGGCAAGCCCGTCAGTGTTGGCCCTTCTGAACACGTAGAACAAGCCGAGCTAGGGGACTCATCTAGTGTCCAGGTCCAATCTCTGTTGCCTGATGGTTGCGCTCATCTTCCAAAGTCCTCAAGAAAACTGGAGCACGTCAAGCCGCAATCCTCAACACCAAACCTCGCAACTGATGATTCAATTTCCTCGCCACCACCTCCTGGCCCACGCGATGAGGCTGACCTCCTACAAGAATTTGCCGTTCCCCAGACTTTCGGCGACAAGAAAAGTAGAAGGGGATTAAAGGGTAGGAATGCGTCACTCCTCACGTTCAGCAAGAAAAAAGGAACCCTCGAAACAATAAGAAGATCCCGTTCTGTAAAAGATGACGACAGCCCACGGGACACTGATGAAGTCCTTGAGCTCCTGGAATCCAACAGTAACCCCCTTGATAGCGTGGCGTGTGGGTCAGGCTCTTCGAGTACCGAGATTCTTCCGCGGAATAAAGACAGCACTGCTGCTACATCAGGGAAAAGAAAGCTGGCGAACAATGGTGAGGTTGAGGCTCGCGAGCTTCTTGATTTCGACGAGCAGTCCCTCCCAATCAGTCCCTCTAGTCCGACCATCGAGTAAGAAAACTCCCGATCTATTTATTCAACTACCTAGATGAAATCACCTTCCCAGGCTGCCTGAGAAAATGCCTACGTCGATTAGCTTTCCTGACCCGACACCCGGCGGGGGAAGCCCCTGGAAGAGGGCGACTATCTTTGGTCCCTTGTAAGTTCATGCCCGAGTTG
Source organism: Lactifluus pinguis (assembly GCA_003313945.1). NCBI lineage: Eukaryota > Fungi > Basidiomycota > Agaricomycetes > Russulales > Russulaceae > Lactifluus > Lactifluus pinguis. Next base: position 8,823 of record QLPA01006895.1, on the reverse strand, counting down.
GCGGTTAATTCTTTGCGATGACGCGATGTAGAGCGATTGGTGCTACATCGCAGCCTTGGGTGTCGCCCTCGGCTTCGCCTACTGGGTGAGTGGACGGCAAGAACTGTCCTTCAATGATTCACCTGGAGTAATCCACATAGATCCTCTTCCCCTTCGATCCAGAAGTCTTTTCTTCTAACTATCGACAATTCTAATTCGATACCAGTGGTACTCAAGGATGTGTCATTGTCACAGAGTTTGCAGGACCGTCACATTGAAAACATTATACCAGGCACTCCTGGGCCCCCTGGGAAGCTGTATACATCGCATGCTGCCACCGCCCTTCTGGAAACACTTGAGACAGGAGGGTCTTGCGCTCGCTTAGTTCCCGATGAGACTGCGACCCCTGACCAACGTCTAGTGTTCGACGCGTTTTGCAGAAAGCTCGGGGAGGGTGGTCTGGTGCGTCGTCTAGTTCGATCAAGTTTATAAACTAACCTTTTTCTTCTTCATTAGTTTGTCGTAATGGCAAGCTCGGAGGTGTTAGCTTGTTGCTCATCGACAAACGAAGGTCACACCAAGAAGCTCGCGTTGGCTGCTTCTCTACAGGGCTTGTCCGACACAGTTGTGGTGTCACATGTCAAGGTAGCTAATTATTCTGCGTTCGCCGATGCCGCAGCGCAAGCAGAGAATATTCGTTGGTAGATTCATGATGACGGTGCCTTTATCTTGAATATTGATACAGTACTATTGATACTTTGAGTCTCTGCAACGTTTTTTTCGTAATCGATTTATTTAATTTCGCGCGAGTTGAGGCGTTGCGCGAACACGTGACACGGCACGTACAGTTGACGCGTTTGACTCGTGTTTAATCTACTACTACTAGAATGCTCCGTAGAGCACCCACCACTGCAGACGGAAAATTGATTGATTGGCACCAAGAAAGCACTCGTATCACCAAGCCTTTCAAGACCCCGACTCTTGTCGTGCAGCGTGCTCAGCCACAGAGGAAAAGGAAACACGTTTCGTACAAAGAGACGCAAGAGAACGATGATGACACAGATTCGGATTCAGGCTCGAGGTCAACCAAGAGGCGAAAACCAACGGTCGAAGCCGGAAGTCCTACGAGCCATGCCTGCCAGTTCCCGGTTTACAAACCGAAGCCCTTCAACGAGTTGTTTGGACCTCGTAGATATACCATCCCCGTCATGACAAACAAGAACGGTGAGATCATGAAGGTTATGCAGTCGAATCCCTCCCTTGGTATAAGACCTCAGGTTAACATCATACCTCGGCCGCTACACGATCCGATGGAGGACCATGCAATTGTACTCTATGACCCCACCATCGATACGCGGGAGACAGATGAGGAGAGAAGGGAGAGGGAGAAGGAAGAGCTCAGAGTTCAGGCGGAGAAGGAAGCCAAAGAGAAAATCGCGGGTCTATACAATCCGCACAAGAGCCTAAGACAACTACTTGGCGGTGGGGAGAGGAAAGCCCACCAAAACAAGGTGCCAGTTGTCATTGACCCACGCCTTTCCAAGGTCCTGCGACCTCACCAGGTCGAAGGCGTCAAGGTGCGAACTTTTTCCTGACTCCCGTTTGGTTCTACTTAATTAAATGCTACTCTGCATAGTTCTTGTACCGATGTACAACAGGAATGGTCGTGGATAACCAATACGGCTGCATCATGGCCGATGAAATGGGTCTCGGAAAGACGCTGCAATGTATTGCTTTACTTTGGACCCTTATTAAACAGTCGCCCCATGCAGGCAAGTCCACCATCAACAAGTGTATCATTGCATGTCCGTCGAGTTTGGTCAAGAACTGGGCAAATGAGCTAGGTATGCGATCACGTTCCGCTTGGCAGGCGGCTGAAACTCTTCTCTCAGCGAAATGGCTCGGTAAAGACACCCTGACACCTTTGGCTGTAGATGGCAAAGGTGGTAAGGCTGAATTGCTCGAGCGAGTTGCACGCTGGGTTGCCGCCAGCGGGAGGAACATCACTCAGCCAGGTTGGTCAACTCAGCTGCATCTATCAGTACAGCCTGACCCCCGTGGCAGTAATGATCGTCTCATACGAGACATTGAGAACACTTACAGCACATCTGGCAAACTGCAAGATCGGCCTTCTACTTTGTGATGAGGGACATCGCTTGAAGAACTCTGGTATGTGAGCTCGCACTCCTGTGCCCCAACACCCTTTGCTCAGAGCATACGCGTTCCTAGAGTCGCTCACCTTCCAGGCTCTGAACTCTCTGGATGTGAAGCGTCGCGTGATCCTCTCTGGTACACCTATTCAGGTATTAGTTCGATATTTAATAAGGCCCAGACCTTTGCTGAAATAATCCTAGAACGATCTTTCAGAATATTTTTCATTGCTCAGCTTTGCGAATCCGAATTTCTTGGGGTCGAAGAATGATTTTCGGAAGAACTTTGAGAATGTTATCATTCGCGGTCGTGACGCAGACGCGACTGATGACGTGAAGGCGATGTGCGAGAAGAAACTGAAGGAGCTAGGCGAGATGGTTTCCAAGTTTATCATTCGTCGAACGAACGACCTTCTCTCTAAGTACCGTGCGTTGATATACCGTTATTGCCCTCATAAACATAACCTTTGGTTTATAGTTCCGGTCAAATACGAACACGTTGTTTTCTGCGGGCTATCGGATTTCCAGCTGTCTCTGTACAAGTTGTTCATCTCGTCTCCTGAGATACAAGCACTGCTTCGAGGGGCAGAATCCCAGCCTTTGAAAGCGATTAACATCCTCAAAAAATTGTGCAATCATCCTGAACTCCTCGACTTGCCGAATGATCTCCGGGGGTCAGGACATCTGATACCGGAAGGATTTTGCGGTGCTGGTCAAACCGCCGGTGCGAAAGGCCGCGACAGGAATCAAACGGTTCATTGTGAATGGAGCGGTAAATTTATTGTATTGGAGAGGTGGGTGTATATTGGCTTCAGGGAGCCCGACTCTAAATTGTGCGAAGATTCTTACATCACATTCGAACTGAAACCAACGACAAGATTGTTCTCATCAGCAATTATACCCAAACATTGGATATCTTCGAGAAGCTCCTTCGAAGCAAGAAGTACGTCGAAGTCTTCATGGTGGACTGCTCTAATATCACCCCCGTAGATATGGCTACTTCCGCCTGGACGGCACAATGACTATCACCAAGCGCCAGAAGCTTGTCGATCAATTCAATGATCCTGAAGGCAAGGAATTTGTATTCTTGCTTAGCAGTAAGGCCGGTGGATGCGGGATCAACCTTATCGGGGCAAACCGCCTGATCTTGTTTGACCCAGGTAAATTTACACTCTCGACGTGCCGAATTGCTTTCACCTTAGCCCTCAGACTGGAATCCTGCTGCCGACCAACAAGCTCTGGCGCGTGTCTGGCGTGATGGCCAGAAGAAGGAATGTGTGTTCCCTTCTTCTTTTGCCTTCCGCCCGTGGTTGTTTATTCAACGGGTCCTGCGTAGGCTTCGTCTACCGTTTTATATCAACGGGTACGATAGAAGAAAAGATATTCCAACGTCAAGCTTCCAAGCAAGCTCTCTCTTCGGCGGTAGTCGACGAGAAGGAAGACGCAGAGCGTCACTTTTCGATTGACGCCCTCCGGAAACTATTTCTGTTCAACGAACACACGGTGTGCGAGACGCACGAGACGTTCAAGTGTAAGCGCTGCAAACATGGCAAACAGATAATCAAGGCTCCGGCACTACTTTATGGTGACGCCAGCACGTACGTATTCCAATTCTTCTTACATTTCGAAGACAGCTGACTAGACCATTGTTTAGGTGGAATCATTTCACCAACGGGGAGCTAAGGAACAACCATGATGATTTACTCAGGGCCGAAGTGGGCTTCCCTGAGGTTTCATTCGTCTTCCAATATGTCAGTCATTAGATCCAGAGCGTCCTAGTTATGGTGGCACATATCGGACAATGTACACTAGTATTACATGGCTCTATAAACCGTAAATAATATGAACGTCATAAGAAATCAGACCAGCTTCCCCAGTCTCCCGTGACAGGCCGCACCTTCACCTTCTCGCCGTTCAAACCAAAGTACGACGCCTTATACCACGACAGCATCTCTTCTTCGCTATATGGCCCGAAAACCTGGCCTTGCTCACCCGTAGAGCCAGGCACGTCCCACTTGTATTCATATTTGACGTCTGCAGATGGAGGTACCCACGAGGGACCAACTTTCCCCGCAGACCTCACGGACCGCACGATCTCTTCATAGGTTCGCGAATAAATATCGACGTCGCCAAGTGAAAGGAGGGTCGATGCGAGATGGGTGAGATGTTCGACGTCTGGTAATGAGCTGGTCCGCTGGTCCGTGGATCCGCGCGTGTCTTGCGACGAAGCTTTGGCCGTTCGTGAAGCAGAACTAGAAATCGAATCGAAAGAAGAGAAGATCGTGAGGGGGCGGTATAAAAAAAAACCGATCATAAAATGGAGGCAGCGCACCCTGATGGCTTTGTCTTGTTCTGCCTCGCGCGCGCACCGAGCCGTTGCAAGGCCTCCAAGACCGACTCGCCCTTCTTGAGCATCCCGAGCACCTCCCTCTCGATTGACTCTTTCCCTCCCAACTCTTCCAACTCCCTCTCCTCCGCCTGCATCTTCTCCTTCTGCGCCTTCTCTTGCCTCCGCTTGCGTTTCCTGGCCAAGTTGATCTCGCGCTCTCCGAGACCGTCCATCCAGCGATCGTGCAGCGCGTGTGGATCAAAGTTGCGCACGTACATTCCATCCGCGGAGAACTTGCCTTCCTCCATCTCCTCGCGCATATTGAACGAAGATAGCTCGTATCCCATCCCCGCCTTCTTCCGGCGTTCAGCATCATCTTCGTCCTCCGGCTCGTCATCATCGCTCGACTCGTCCTCTCCATCATCACCAGACCCGCGCCCAAACTCCTGCCCCTCAATATCGCCGAGACGTAGGAACTCCTCGCCCTTTTTCTTCTCGCTCGCGTCAGGTTGCTTGTGGACGTCTTTCGGGCCGTCAGTCGCAAACATGTCGTCGTCCTCATCGCCGTTCGCTGCATCGTCGGCAGCGGCTCGACGGCTGAAAACGACGCCTTCTCCATCGTCACTCGAGTCTGATTCGTAACCTTCTGTCTTGACGCGGCCTTTACGTGTCGCAGAGGGATTTTCGAGAGCCGCGTCCACTTCCTCTGCGAAATTGGCCGTGTCGTCTGCGGGCTCGACAAAGCGCGTCTTTTTTGTCGGGCGAAGGTCAGAACCCAGTATGTCTGCGGTGCCTGTTGCTCGCTTTGACTGTTCTCGTGGAGGCATGATAAGGGCAACGTGGGGGTGATGAATACAGTATAGCCTGTGTGTTGGGCTTAACTCAACGGGCCGGCTGCTCGTGGGAAAATATCCACAAAAATGAGTATTATGGTCAGCTAATCCCTGACATCCGCCTCCTCTGCGGTTACAGGTAATCGGCGTCGTGTGGTATATGTCTCTTCCGCATCATCGGCTCGTATGAGACCCTCTTCCTCTGCGGCAGTTACTTCGTGTGCAAATGCTCGGGATGCACGTATGGGAGGATGTATACGGTATAAGTAAGACTGGGTGACTATGGCTACATCAAACATGAGAGTGCCACCGCTCCCAAGGAGGTAGCTGCGGGAAACTGTAAGAAAATAGAAGGGTGGATAACCTTAAAGAACTTACGGCATGCTCTCGGTAAGAAACTTGGACGATCCCGTGTAGGGGCCGCGCATATTTGGCGAAGAGAGTATAGACAGAACGTAGAAAAAATTACCGAGGAAAGCAAATATAAAAAGATATATCGATAGGCCCTGTGGAAGAGTTGGAAACGGGAACGGCCGGCGTTGAACACTGAATCATACCTCTACAGACTTCCTAACAAACTTTTTGGACAGCGTTACGATGAATAAAGGAGTGCCGTAAGAACTACTTAGACACGCACATTTTTCCATATTTGCGGAAGCCTAGATGTCAGATACAATGTTGTGCATGTCCATGCCGAGATGCGACCAATGACGTGCTCTAATGAGGTGTCAACTGCTGGTGGTCTGTTCACAGGGACGTGTGGAGGGATGTCGAACACTAGGTCGACAGTCGTTAATGGCTGATTCTCGTGTGTAGCGGATGGGGACAAGCTGAGCGGCGCAAAACTTGATGATGACAGCACCCTCCCAGGTTGAATGACGGCTCGACCTTCTCCACCATACGCCCGCATTCCGAGCGTCCCGAGTCCAAATAACGCCCAGGCACTCATGAAGACCATAGTTGCACTACGTCTGCTAACTCGGGAGCTCCGTCCAAGTTGGCTCCCCTCTTCACTGCGACGCCAATTAGGCCCCTCCTGTTCTGGCAAAGAGAAATTGGAGCGCTGCAGCGAACGACCACGAGCCAGCGAATCAAAGTCATCCAGTGTAGACGTAGTAATTTGCAGGGAGGGTGGTATTGGCGAGGATCCTATATCGTGGCGGCTCGCTGTGCGACTGTGGCCGGCTGAAGGATGTCCTTCTTTACTCCAGAAGACATGCTTTTGTCGGCCAGACCATTCAGAATGGGTGCTATCTGCTAGCATGGCAAGGGCATCTTCATCCACGTCACCATCGTCCTCTCGGCTCGGACGGCGCCGATCGTTATCTAGGAGGCCATCTAAGCTGCGTCGTGACCAGCGTGTAGGAACGTATGTTGAACTGGGGGGCTCATTCCGTTGAGAGGCGAGGACAGCCGCAATATTAGCCACATTGGCCGCTGCAGAGGAGAGGGTGCGATAACGAGATGATGCTCTCTCTCTCGACGTGCGATATCCAAGGGACCCGGCGCGTGAGCGTGACCGGGAGAAGGCTGACACGGTGGGCGTAGCAGTCTTACTATAATAGAAGTATTGGGAGAATAGCATGAGGTCAACGAAGCAAAAATATGTTGCGAGCCATGTCTAAGAAAACTCTGAGCTTGAGTGACACGCGTGATGAAATAAAGAGGGTTTACTTGGAATGGGAGTTGGTGAGTAAGTATGCATCCGATGAGGTTGGTCAGATCGCCTACAGAACCCGATAATTATGAATGTGAGCAGACAGATGAGATACTGATAGTACCGAGTAACCAGTTGAAGAGAAAAGGAAGGGCAAGGCCCTCTACTGACCGTCGGCGAGCATTCTCTAGGACCTGACTAGAATGAAGATAAGGATAAGATGAGTAGCGTAGACATGATGATGGAAGTACAGTAGTACGACTTACGGGAACTGAGCTCCCAGCCAGAAAAATACAGAGATGAAACCGGACCAGTCGCTGAATGATATTGACATTGATGTGGTGTGCAAGACGAAAGCGGCATTCCGTGGATGCCTTATTGTGTCTCCTTCGCCGTTCTCCTCTCTTCCTTCTTCGCTTACCACCCGCAGCCGGGTCCGTCTCGGCCAGTCAATGATGTCTGGTTCAACAACAAACTCTATTTGCCCTCATTCACCACAGCAACTGGCAAGTCACCTCTCATCTCAATTTACACATTTTTCCTGATATTTTTTGTCTTCCCTGAAAGCGTGCACTCATCCTCGACTATCTCGTCCAACGATGTTACACACGTACAGCTAGGGCCTTCGCTACTGACAGTACGATACGACATCTTGATGCAGATGGTGATGAAATTCGTCGACCAAACGGAGAGGATGATCCGGCCGGCCTCACTGATGAGGTTTTACACCAAGCTGACCTTAGGCGAGGTAGATGTTCTGCCACCATTTTGCTTCTTTGCCTTACGATTGCGACTTGTCTAGATATTCAAATCAACATCCTCTCGGGTCGTATCGATGATGCGATCGACCTCCTGAACTCCAATTTCCCTTCTACTCTCTCTTCATCAATATCATCAAGTGCGGACACGGAAACCACGACGCCGAGGGTAGAAAACTCCAAACTCACACTCGTCAAGACGGTACTGCCTTTCACCGTAGAACCCGCCCACTTGTATCTTGAACTTCGTATATTGGCTTTCGTCGAAGCATCCCGGACGAAACCTCTACCATACGAGCCCTTAACACCTCCCAACTTCGACCCCGAACTTAGCCCCCGAATATCCCCCTCGAACAATTTACGGGATCCTTCTGGCGAACTCGATGGCGATGCCCATCTTTCTCGGTTGTTGAATCATGTTTACGAGCTGTATGACTGTTCCCAAGCCTTGCAAGACCCACACGAGCGGGCTGAGTATCAACACGAACTCAGTGCCGTCAGCAGTCTTTTGGCATACAAAGTGCCTGAGCAAAGTCCCATGGCAAAATACTTGTCCCAGGAACGGAGGCAGATGGTTGCCGACGAGATTAACAGTGCAATCCTCTGTATGTCGCCCTTCTAATCGCGACGGTCGAAGTGTTGACATGACCAACGCAGATCGGGCGGGCTACCCTCCAATCTCAGATCTCGAGCTCTATGTTCGCTATAATACCGTTATCTGGAATTACATGCACGAGCATGACTATCGCGTGGCGCCGTCCCGTGGGTGGCCAGCCGGGGTTGTGTTGCCCTCACGCCTGCGACCTATCCTACCATCCGCTTCTTCAGGCGCAAAGGCGTCCATGTCACGGAGGGACGACTCTGAGGTTTGGGACCTATCTTCACAACACGCTTACGGAGATGCTGATTCTGTGATTAGGTCGTACCCATCTTTGATCTCAGTCAATTTCTATCCACTTGATGTGAAGACATTATGCAAACTACCCTTCACCCAGAAAAACATCTGTTTAGGCTATATAATTACCATGAGTATTGTGATAGACGCATTGTTATGTACAAGCTCACATCTGTATCCAACCCTGTTGTATTCTGCTTAAAATGTCTTCAGGAGCTAGTT
>QLPA01006874.1:0-18744 GCA_003313945.1 Lactifluus pinguis | reverse complement strand
GTGGGGAAGAGAACATCCAACGTGGGCATGCTCGTGTGGGAGGAAGATCGATACAGGCATCGGCAAAACCCAAAATTTCATATCACATCCTTGAACGCTCCTAATACCCGCTCAGGTCAAGTGCGCCAGTTCAAAATTTATGTCACGAATCAAGATAGGGGGTCACGGTTTAGCTAGTCTTACCCCAGGTGTTCTATCTCCTGGGAGCTGTTAAAAACAACGACTTCAGAAGTGTGGAGGTCAGGATAAAACATCTGGTTGACATTTGGGAGAATGAACGTTGTAGACGCCAAGTCACATGACGATGGATCGACCTGTTTTTCACAGTCCGATTTTAACTCCGTTGACGAAGCCAGATCAGATGATCGATCAGATCTGGAAAGTGGAAGTCACGTGCATAGAAGTGTTTGCCCTTGTCTCTCGAACGAACGAAGGCAAGAAGACAATAGACCTATTGTGCTTATTAGCTTCCTCTGGTCCCATTAACAAGTCTGAAGCTCCCACCACTTCAAAATTCATCATGTCTACCCCACCCGAGTCTTTCACTGGCGATTGGGTTACCCCCGACCATCCCCAGTACACCGAAGCCCTAGCCCGATGGGCTACTAATGCGGAACGCCGTGCTAAGGCCGTCGCATTCGTCAAAAGCCCTCAAGACGTCGCGACAGTCTTGGGATACGCGACTCAGTCCAAGTTGCCGATCGCTGTCCGCGGGGGTGGACACAGCACGTCTGGTGCCTCTTCGATCGAGAATGGGATAGTTGTCGATCTCTCTCGTTACTTATCAGGTGCGAGGGTAGATCCGGTCGCAAAGTTGGCATATGTCGGTGGCGGAGCAGTTTGGGCGACTGTCGACAAGGCTGCCATAGAACATGGCCTAGCTACAGTTGCGGGTACCGTAAACCATGTAAGTAACCTCAAGTTGCGCGATGTTCAATCTGTTATTGACGTACGCCAACGCGAAGACTGGTGTTGGAGGGTGTGTACTTCATCCCATGCCCTGACCGTAGGCCGTTGATAGCATTGATATTAGCCTTCTCCTCGGTGGAGGATACGGTTTCTTGACTGGCGAGCACGGGCTTGCTCTAGATAATCTCATGCAAGTACGTCGCAAGAGACATGCCTCTGTTGATTGCCTCACCGGCACGTAGGCCACCGTAGTGACAGCTCGCGGAGAGATCCTGACTGCTAGTGCTGAGCAAAACTCAGACTTATTCTGGGGAATCCGCGGCGCAGGGTGCAACTTCGGTGTCGTGACTGAGTTCGTCCTTCGGCTTCATCCGCAGAGGCGTACCGTTTTTGCCGGAATCTTGGCGTTCCCTCTGCCACTGATTCATGGGGCAGTGTCAGTGGTGGCCAAGTTGTGGGAGACTGGCCTATCCGAAAAGGAAACCATCTTCTACGCCCAATCCACGGATCCCGCGGGAAATGTGCGCGTGTTTTACTTGGAATCTTGAGTCTCTCGTTCCTTGACATCGAACCGTGACAGGCTCTGGCTCTATTCGTTCTTTTCTATAATGGTTCTGAACAAGAAGGCCGAGCTCGTTTCAAACCTCTTCTTGATATTGGTGAGCTCACAAAATGTTTCGGCTAGCTGGCCATGAATGAGATGTTGTGACAGGTCCCGTCATGGATACTTGCAAAGAGATTCCCTACGAGGAACTTAACTCTATCCAAGTGAGCACTTGCATTTGGCTATCGTGCTGTAAAGTCATTATATCCCTAGAATTTCAACACTGGCCATGGTCGTAACTATTACATGAAAGGGGTCTTCGCCAGTGGACCCGAATTGGATGTAGTGAAGAAGTTGGTGTCCCGCATCCCCGAATTGTCGAAGCAAAGTGGGGTGGAACTTACCGTCATATACGAGCTAGTCACTGCCAACAAGGTACTCTCCGTACCGAATCACGCCACTGCACATATCAGAGGATCCCGTATCAGCGTTCTCATTATTGCCGCATGGGATGACAAAACCACGGACAAACTCGATGCTGTTCGCGGTGCCGCAACTGAACTTCGTGACGTCATCCTTCAGGGAGAGAGAATCATTCCCGAATCGCAGAACACAGGGTACGGGAATTATGGTAAGTGATAGCAGCAGGTAGTAGAGTCCCTGCGCTCACGTGTCCCTGTTAGCCTCTGAGGAAATAGTGTCGGCAGCTCCGACGAGCCCTACTAGTGGCAATGGGGCAGAGGCGCTTTTTGGAGAGAATTACGCCAGGCTACGGAGACTCAAAAAGGAACATGACCCAGACCTCATGTTTTTCAAGTGGTGCCCCATCATGCCGGCGTGAAGTTGAGGGTATGAGTTCAGAGTTCGGGGTTGAAGTCACGGTGTAGTAATGTGACAGTGTACGCATTTGTGGTGACTTTCGTCGTTTGTACGAGGAATAATGAATGCCATATTCTTTCTACTATGTGTAATGGATGACGGCCTGCTCGGATGTCTACCTGTTCCGGCCCCCTTAAAACCAGAACCAGAGAAGGATTCTCGTCCTCATGTGCAGTGATGGTTACCCCTGGTATCAACTCATCGCAAACGGGATAACATAGAGGCTTTTCCGTGCAATGTACACTTCAGTCATGACCTCCTTTTTACATAATCTGTACCATTATCAACGAGAAAATCGACGGTCATGAAGAGAATGAGGAAAGTGATCAATGCAGATGACAGATCAGAACTTCGAGTCGGAGAGCATGACTGACATTCAAGTCATACTTCGCAGAATCATATCCCAGCACGTTGTATGCAATGGGTCATTTTGCGGCACGTAATATTAAGAGTCAGTGGTAGCAGCAACAGATGCACCTTGCGCAACGGGAACGCGTTAGGTGGTGGGAACATGAGTCTCCGAGTGTGAGACCGAAGGCTATGGAAGATTTTGAAAGGAACATTGACGCGGAAGCACTCTCAGTAGTAGAGATAGAAAAAAAGTAGGTGTGCCATCTAATAGCACAGGCGACGCTTATTCCCGAGGCGCAGAGCGATCATGGCCGGAATGGCGTTGCATGATATGTGACAGAGTGGGGCGTATAGCTGGGGGCCCAGGAATTCTGACGAGATACTGAATGAAAAAGGCAAGCACAATGGGATAGAATCGGCGGAAGAACGTGCCGTTATTGAATGATCAGCGCACAGGCCAAGCTGAGCCAAGGAGTGCCTCAAACCAGGCCAGGCCCGGGCGGCAGTTAAAATGTCACAGTCCCCAGGGGGTGCCAGTACCCAAAAGTTGTCCCTAGTTTTGTAGGAGCTTTCATTGCAGAAGGACATGTAAATGGTGCAACCAACAAGGGCATGGACTGCACCTCTACTGTACTTCAAGCGCATGCAGTGGCCACTGTCATCTCATCCATATGACCATCGCCACGTGTCATTGTACCGTGACAGTTGGAATGGACTTACGTTGGCAAGACGTCTGTACTGGAAAACGGATGCTATGAGCCCACTTCAGTTCCTAAACCTGGGGCTCGGGATAAAATAGCTATTTTTGTCACTTCTGGCCCGGCCCAACTGCCAGTGCTATCCAAAAAGGTAAGTCTCGCCCTGTCCACCGTTTCACAGAAGTCGCAGCAGAGCGACAAGCGCATTACGTGTTAAGAAAGATGGACAGAACGTGCTAGGCACTGTCAACACGACATCGGGGCGAATTTCATTTCTGTTGCCTTTTTCTCGAAAAAACAATACACGATCACCAAGACTAGCTTAACACTGCCTATCATGACACAGCAATGACGCCAGTCGATAGACACTTTACTAGTTTTGGCTTTTTTGAATTTACACCAATACCACGCCCCGTTTTGACAACTCGGAAGATCAAAGTTAGGGGTGCGCAATTCCTTTTCGCTTCCACCCGCTACCATAAATCCACCCTCTGCGGTCTCGGACGCGAACTACAATTGGGCCCGGGTTCGGTCACACCAGTCAGTCTGTTGGCCTACTTGGGAATCGGCTCCGACTAACAAAACATCCTCCAAGTAAGAACATTAGGAGATCGTTATTGTGAGGAAATAACAACATGTGACTGGATTCGGATTACGGGGTGACAGCCACATTTAGATTAGTACATATTTCTCCATCAACGCTGAGTTCGTATGATACCCGATTTCAGAGATAAACCGTGGTTTCTTCCGCGCAATCGCAGCTTCCTTGCCATTCTTCGCCCCTAAATACCCAGCTGCCAGGTAGCGGTAGCTGAGTTACCACCAACCCTTCACATATGGATACCATTTTGGTCTTTGCCTGTCTCGCATTTCTGGTCGTCGCTGTGTTGTGGATCAAGCGACCAGCGTTACCTCTTCCACCGAATCCCAAGGCGGTCCCAATCCTTGGGAATTTGCTCGATCTCGCGAGCGGTGAGGTGTACGTAAAAGCTCGAGATTGGTCTCGGCAGCTTGGTACGCACTCCTCTTGGCCGCGCTTGTCCTCCATGTTTTAGTTGTTTATCTCATGTGTAGGGGACGACATTATCTCTCTCGATGTTTTAGGCAGTACCATGATTATTCTCAATTCAGCCAATGCCGTATCGGACATTTTCGACAAGAGGGGATCCAATTACTCTGATCGCCCCGAGCTGCCAATGATTGTCGATTTGTATGCTATCACTTATGTTTCCCAATTCTCACATTCCTCTCACATCTATCTAGAATGGGCTGGGACTGGACATTCGCGCTTATGCGTTACGGTCCCCGCTGGAAGGAGCACCGTCGCGTCTTTCACAGTCATTTCAATCATAGTGTGGCGGAGCATCAAGAGATACAGCTGGAAATATCCAGAGAGCTACTGACTTTGTTGCTCAAGTCGCCAGAGCAATATCTCGAACATATGAGACAGTATGTTCAGGTCGCTGCTTTAAACTTAGTTTCTCAACCTTCCCTAGCTATACTGCCCATGTCATCATGAAGCGAGTGTAAGGCTTTGACCGTCACTCTTGCCTTTCCGGACTAAGCACTTGACCAGTTACGGTCATACGGTTGTCGATAGTAACGACCCATATGTGCGCCTTGTGGACGAGGCATCAAGAAGTACCTCAGAAGCAGCCGTCCCTGGGGCCTTTCTAGTCGACCTTTTCCCGAGTCGTACGATCCTCCCTTTTTAAAAGTCAGTTTGACCCTAAGGTCTCAATGTTTCCTTAGTTAAGTACGTTCCCGAGTGGATGCCTGGTGCCGGATTCAAGAAGAAAGCCAAGGAATGGCGGAAACTGTCCCAGGCAATGATCAATGTCCCATATGACATGGTCAAGGAGAAGTTTGTGAGTAAACGGATTTGCCTTTCATATCATTTTATGGGAAAGCTCAATTGACCGCTAGAACAATGGTTCCGCTGTGCCTTGTTTCGTCTCTACCTGCTTGGAACAAAATGCTGCGAGCACCGCTGAGGGGAAAGGGGATGTCCTCACAGAAGAACTGATCAAGGACTCTGCAGCAGTCGCTTATGCGGCGGGCGCCGACACTAGCGTATCCACCTTGACGACCTTCATTTTGGCGATGACTTTGCACCCAGAGGCCCAGAAGCGCGCACAAGCCGAGCTTGATACGGTCCTGGGTGATCGGCTTCCCACGTTCTCTGATAGAGACAATCTCCCGTATGTTACTGCTGTCATGAAAGAGGTTCTCCGGTGGATTCCAGTTCTACCTCTGGCCGTGCCCCATCGAGCAATAAACTCAGATCAATATAAAGGATATTTCATTCCCGCTGGAGCGTCTGTCCTCGGGAACACCTGGTAACAAACTATTTGTTGCTGAAGCATATTATTGATCTTCATGTTCACCCCTAGGGCCATTCTTCACGACGAGGCTGTCTTTGTAGAGCCTGAGATGTTCAAACCAGAACGCTTCATCGACAATGATCTACCTGACCCCGCAGACAGTGGGGTCTTTGGGTTTGGACGCCGGTTCGTTGTGTACCCCTCATACGTATCTAAATTGAACTTGATGATTAAAAACCACTGCCAGTGCCTGTGCGGGGAAAAGTATGGCCCTGGACACAGTTTGGATAGCGATTGCATCCATTTTGTCCGTATACAACATTTCTAAAGCCGTCGACGATTACGGAAACGTAATAACCCCAGAGGTCAAGCTCAATCCTGGGACCATCTGGCAAGTTGCACTTATTGTCCCTGCATGTAGTAGGTTCTCATGTCTATCGGGGATAGCCACCCTGCGCCGTTCAAATGTCGTATCGAGCCAAGATCCCGGGTTGCCTTGACGCTTGTCCAACACGCTGGGTTGCAGGCTTAGTGATGATTATTATGTGATCAACTCCGTGCAGCTCGTCGATGAAACCGGCCATTTGGTTACACGTCAAATGACACGGGGCGTGTAGTATGAAAAATGATGTATGGGAGTGTTTACAGTACGGTGTCGTATCATAACTTCATTCATGAGAAGTCCAGAAACGTATTAGGGACGCCAGCCTGAGTGGTTATTTCTCAAGAACTGGAAGGAAGGATTAAACGCCAAAGGCGTCACTGTGATATGAAAGCGGGACCTTCAGTTTGCCGAAGCTCAGGCCATCCTAGATATGGCGAAATGTCATTTTATTAAGCCATGCAAAAAATCCACCTTGCCAGTGACAAGTCGACCAGCCACTGACATGTACTGTATCAACGGAAGGTACATGTGCCTATCCGATTAAGCTTTGAGCCGGAGGGGGGAAGGAACCTTATGTGCTACTAGTCTATAAGAAGAACATCTGGTAAACTTCCGAAAGGCCATCCGGAATTCGAAATTTCTCACAGAACAAGCGCCATTGCATGCAGGCATGATCTACCGAGCTCCTCAGTTGGTATTTTTCTCAACCGAACCGATACTGAGCGTTTGGGCGGTTGCCTCTTTGAAGGCCTTGATTCGAGATTCGCAGATAAAACCAGATCAAGACATGCCAACCAGCGTGCCTCACCCCCGGACTGACCGCCCACCAATTTCTTGCTGCACTTGATCCGAGAAATTTATCATGTCAAACCGATACTACATCCCAAACAACTTGGACAACTGGAAATGGCCCCGTCACCTCAACCCTCATTACCCGGAGGTCAAGGCAGCATCCGCAGCATGGGCGAGAAGTTTTGGCGCTTTCACTCCTAAAGCGCAAGATGCCTACGATCGTTGCGACTTTAGTAAGTTTAACCATGTCTTGGACAAGCTGACTCTATCACTCACCATTTGCTAGACCTCCTCGCGTCCCTTGCGTATCCATTGCATAACAAGGGTGAGCATCCATCGGGGCCGTGAACGTCTCTGCTCATTTTTGATTTGAAGAACGTATGCGCACCGGCTGCGACCTTATGAACATGTTCTTCGTGTACGACGAGTACTCGGACGTCGCACACGAGGATGAAGTCCAGGTCATGGCTGACATTATCATGGACGCATTGCGCAATCCACACACCCCTCGTCCCAAGGGCGAATGGGTAGGTGGCGAAGTCACCAGACAGTAAGGCGTTCCATAGACAGAGTTGACACGCGTTGACGGAGACGTTGACCCAGATTTTGGGAGCGTGCAATCAAAACAGCTAGTCCTCAGTCACAGAAACGGTTCATTGAGACCTTCTCCACTTACACGCAGGCAGTTGTTCAGCAGGCTGCAGACCGTACCCACAGGCACGTTCGAAGCATCCAAGAATATCTCGAAGTGAGACGAGACACCATCGGTGCCAAGCCGTCTTTCGCGATCCTCGAATTAGATATGGACCTCCCCGACGAGGCAGTTCACCATCCGATTATTGAGGAGTTATCGATCGTGACTATTGACATGATCTTGCTTGGAAACGTAGGTTGCACTTACTTCGGCTGTGTAATAAGACTAACAACTCGATGGGCGACATAGGACATCGCTTCATACAACCTAGAGCAGGCGCGCGGCGACGACAATCACAATATTATAACCATCGTCATGCACCATAACAAGACCGACATTCAGGGCGCCATGGACTGGGTCTATAAATACCACAAGGAGCTCGAGGCGAGATTTATGGATCTCTACGAGAACGAAATTCCGAAATTCGGGGAGCCAGTAGACACAGAACTAGCGCGATACGTCGATGGTCTCGGAAACTGGGTCCGGGCAAGTGATCAATGGGGTTTCGAAAGCGAGCGATACTTCGGGAAGAAGGCTCCTGAGATCCAGAAGACACGTTGGGTGACTTTGCTGCCAAAGGAGCGTTCAGATGAGATCGGCCCCCAGCTCGTTGACGGGTCTATGTTGTAAAGTAGGAAGTCTTCATATCTAAACCCCTATGGTGTTATTTGGTTTAGGTGACAGGCGTGGCGTATGCCAAGAATAGATAGCATATGTCACGGTCATGTCCATGTAAAATATGTTAGCATATGACTCACTTGTTGCTATTCCTTGTACTGAAATCAGCAAAAGCCACAAATGCGAATTTTATCCCCAGTGAAGATGATAAGGGTGAGAACAAAAAGACGGTTTTAAGTGGCCGGGGCAGCTGAGGTACGGCGGATTGACCTACTTCTAGTCTTTGATAGCCTATGCTTGGTACTGCTGTACCTGGTTAATCGGCCGATACGTGTTTCAGGAAATTTTAGTCATCGCCACTCCGTTGAACCTTGTACCACTGGCACCCCTCATGGCAGTGTTGATTACCCGGGCGGACCCGGCCCGAAACTGGCGGACGCCTCAGGCACCATCCTTGGTCGTGGGTATGGGATCTATTTCCTCTGCTAGGCTTGTGTGTGCCCCAGCTCCCGCAATGCACTTCGTATAAGATCCCAAACCCTGACGTGTATGGCGGATATGCAGCAACGTTCTCAAATGCCAGTCACTAGATATGATTGCTCCTGCCACTGGCAGTGACACCGGCCGTCTCCGAATCCGCAAGCACATGAAATACCAGAACTGGCTAGAGAGGCGGTTGAACTGCGTCCCACATTTTTAAGGCACTACCATTGGGTGGTCCCGAGTCATCACCTCTTGGCCATGTTCATTTACGATCCGTGGGCTCTGATTGTGTACTGCCTTACCTTTGTTTGTATCTGGGCATGGAAAGGGAAGCAGCAAAACTCCCTTGCCGATTTGCCAGGACCGCCACCCGAGTCCTTCCTCTTGGGTATGAATTGTGCCATTCTTCCATCAACCATCATAAATGCAGGCTCAAAACTGAACTACACCCGCAGGAAATCTTCGTCAGTTGATGAGGGAGCCAGTGGGCGTCTTTGACGTAAAATGGCAAGATACGTATGGTATGGTCGCTAGAATAAAAGCGCCGTTTGGCGTGGGTCGTCTTTTCTTGTCCGTTTAATGCGCTCCCTTATTCGGATGTGGGGCAGACAGACCGATTGTGGATCTCCGATCCCAAAGCCATTCAACATATTCTGCAGACCTCGCGTTATAGTTTCGTAAAATCATATGCTGCACGATTCGCGCTTAACGCGGCAACTGGGCGGGGAGTGAATGGTGCTGAAGGTTTGTCGAAATCGCGTTTATTCTCTTTGCAGTCCTATTGATGACGGTGTACCGATAGGACAAAATCACTATAGGCAACGGCGAATCCTCCTTCCAGCATTTGGCCCTTCAGAAAGTAGATCCCAGATCCCTGTGTTCAGGCAATGTGCTCGCGAGGTGAGCTCCTACAGCTTACGAACCATAACATCTACGTCTCATCCCTTGAAGCTAGTTGAGGAATTTAGGAACCGCATAGATTCGAATTTCGGTAGTACGTCCCCAGAAGAGAATATGCCTCAATTTCTAGGCCCTGCCATCCTGAACGCGTTGGGCCTGGCCGCCTTCAATTATGATTTTCGTGATGACGGTGAAGAACGAAAAATGTTCGGCGCGTCATTGCGGGACTTTATGTGGGTAGTATTCACGCAACCGGTCTTTCGGGCTATAACGTTCTTGGGCATCAGGGCCAAAGGGTTCGGAACCCCTTCGGACTGGAAAGTTTTTTGTCAAGGTGTCATGGTCCACGTTCCTCCTCGACTTTTGGACACGATGATCTATCTTCCAACCTCCGGCCTTACATTTCTGCGTCGCCACGTGCAGCTGTCTAACCGGATCGCGCGAAGATTGATTCGGTCAAGACTATCTGGAGTGGACAATGTTGATAAGGATGCACTTACCCGAATTCGTATGGGTCGCTACTGCTGGCACGTTCTGGTCTAACTTCGTTCAGTCATAGCTAACCGCTTAGAGACCGAACGCTGGCGGCTTACTGATGATGAGCTTGTTCCTCAGCTCGCGTGCGTATTCCTCACGATAACGTATATCATTATCTGATAATGATTAGCACACTTTTGGGAGCAGGTCATGAGACCTCTGTTACGTCCCTGGGTTGGATACTACTCGAGCTTGCAGCCCATCCTGAAGAGCAACGCAGGCTTCGCGATGAGGTACGCGCTGCACGTACCGCTGAACACCCCAATGATGCTGGGATGGTCAACCTCGATGTACTTCCTTTGCTGAATGCCGTGATCAAGGTAATTGCCACCGCTGTCACACTACTAGTATCCTTCAAGTTCTGGCTGAACACATTTTCTAACATCCAGGAAACCCTACGCTTCGATACCGTTGTTCCGCACCTTTTTCGCGAGGCGACCCGGGATGACGTTGTACCCCTATCCACGCAAGTTCTTTGCAGGTCTGGCAATGTCATAGAAGAGCTTCACATTCCCAAAGGTACCCATGTTATCATATCCGATGTTGCATATAACAGGTGACCATCTCATACAATTCAATTATCTTCGCGGCGACCCTCACAGTTTCCAGGAACAAGAGTATTTGGGGAGATGATGCAGATGTCTGGAGGCCAAGCAGATGGCTTGATGGCACAGTGAAGTCCCCAGGTGGTAACATAGGTGTATGGGCAAATTTGTGCGGGAAAAGCCATGTCTGTCACGAGTCAAGGTCTGACTCTCTGCTAGGATGTCTTTTGGCGCCGGACATCGCGCCTGTCTCGGATGGCGATTTGCGTGGGTATAGTACCCTTTGGAATTCTACGGATACACTAAACTGATTCTTACAGTATTACGGAAATACAAGCGTTCTTATACGAGCTTCTTTCAGACTTGCAGTTCGAAACCACGGAAAAAACTTCCCGAATTCGCAGAGAAAACTGTTTGGTCATGCTCCCGATGGTCGAAGGAGAGGTGCAGAAGGGTAATCAGCTCCCACTGAGGGTTTCCGTCGTCGATCATCCCAATCAGGAATAAATGGAAGTAGGACCCGTGATTTATTTTGTCAGTGGTTGCGTGGCCGTGGACGCGTGTTTGGGAACAAAATTCATTGTTTGATGAGAATTTGCTATAAGGCGCTGGCCTATCGGGGCGACTTGAGAATCGGTCAAACACATGCTGTGCACGACACAAAAAAAACAAGATCCTGTGACGCGATGATAACTGATCATGCACGATTACGAGTTTGTTGTGTCTTGACGCTGTCAATTATAGCACGTTCGGTTCGGTCAAATTCGTCCGGTGAAGCGAAGTCATTCTTGGTCGCTTCCGCTTTCTCGGGCCGTTGTGTGACCATGAACGCCGCGTGCTCGACCACCTGAGCAACCGAGTCTCAATCGCGTTGATGCTCAATCCGGTATATATCTTAGACTTCGTATTGCAGCGCTACCATTTCCCTCCTTGCCCATCCTCCCTACGTCAGCTCACCACCACGATTTTCCGCGCTTCCTTATTCCGATTCCATCATGCGCATATTTGACGTTTATGAACACCCATCATTTGAGGTTGATAACGCAGACAAGGTTGCGGCGTTAACCATCCTCCGTCGATTCGGAGTTGGGTTCACACTGTCTGCCACAGCCGCAATCGGCTTCTGCGTGTACTACTGGTCGGATCTGAGTGCGCCCTCTTTTTCTGATCACAGATATGTCGCTGACATTGCGTCCGCTAGGCGTTAACCAACTAGGGTTGTCTGCCACCTCAAGTTGGCCAACAGGGACGTGGGGCCTTCACCAATTTCGATCGCGGAAAGGAGCTGTTTGAGGGAGCACGATAGTCCGGCTTCTGCGAGTGAAGCCGGTTCACGATCGGGGAAATCTTCCTCTGTAATACTACTGTACTCAACGCGAGGAAACGACCATGCGTGGTGTTATTGTAACATCAGGTTGATGCGTGCCTTGCTCTTATTTCAGTTACTTGCCGCTATTGTATCACATTTCCGGATATCAGCTGAGGTTTTCCGTATTTCCGTATTTCCGTGTAATCATAAACACCGGGATCCGACGTGCGTGTTGAGGGCGATACACAATGAACCTTATAATTTTGGAAAGAGCATACGCAGGTATCCTATCTTATCAAATGACAGTGTTTGAGCTCTTATTGTTCGTTGTTCCATTGAACAAGGAGATGATACTGTCCAACATTGGCTCTCTCCATGCCTTAGACCTAGCCTGGTAAAGGGTACCTCAATTAAGGATAGAGTTGACTGAGTTGGGAAAGCTCCTTGCGGTTCTCGTCCGGAATATGGGGTCGGATTTCGCATTGGAACCGGTCGGGACGGCCAGTAGTGTAGGTAGTACGGATGCCTGTAGGACTGTAGGAGGGGACCCCGATCAGTTATGTAAGTTGACTTATTCTGTAAGACCTCGGTCATACGATGTAAACGGAAAAGGCTCACAAGTGGAGAAGAGCGCGGCAGGGCGGGGAACACTCAGTTACGCGCGGTTCCCAAAAATTGACGCCTTTTTTTTTCTAAAACATCGGACCATTTCATGTTCCTACTATATAATACCTGGGTCTCAAGGCACCCAGTATCTCTCTAGTCCTCACTCATCTCTTTCCCAATGGCCATCGAAACTTCCACGACTTCTATCTCCACTTCTTCTCCCTCCGTCTTTGAGACTCAAGCTCAGCGTCCCCGCCCCCAGGATGTCGGCATCCTGGGCATTGAAATGTACTTCCCTCGCAGGGTCAGTCATTTATCCTCTTCCTTTCTCTCTTCTCTTCTGATCACCTTATAGTGTATCTCCGAACAAGATCTCGAGGTTTACGATGGTGTTTCTCAAGGGAAATACACCATTGGCCTCGGTCAGTCCTATATGGCGTTCGCGGATGATAGGGAGGACATAAATTCTATGGCGCTCACTGGTATGTGAATCCTTCCTAAACACATATCTCATTGGTCCCATGTATTTTTTTTTTGTTGGCCAGTTGTTTCCAGTTTAATGCGCAAGTACAACGTTGACCCCAGGTCCATTGGACGCCTTGAGGTCGGCACCGAAACCATCATTGACAAGTCCAAGGCTGTCAAAACCATTCTTATGGATCTTTTCGCTTCATCAGGCAACCATGACATTGAAGGGCTTGATTCCAAAAATGCCTGCTATGGCTCCACTGCTGCTCTTTTCAATGCTGTCAACTGGATTGAGAGCCGTTCATGGGATGGCCGGAATGCCATTGTATTTGCTGGTGATATCGCCGTCTACGCAGAGGGCAGTGCCCGTCCGGTAGGTGGCGCTGGCGCCTGTGCTATCTTAATTGGTCCCAATGCACCCATTTTGTTTGAACGTAAGCTATTTAGCTATC
This sequence comes from Lactifluus pinguis, assembly GCA_003313945.1. Taxonomy (NCBI): domain Eukaryota; kingdom Fungi; phylum Basidiomycota; class Agaricomycetes; order Russulales; family Russulaceae; genus Lactifluus; species Lactifluus pinguis. Next base: position 5,250 of record QLPA01006874.1, on the reverse strand, counting down.
GTTACGGGTCAACACCTTGATAATTGTTTGCTAGCCATCCACGGCACATATATGGACAATACATACGACTTCTACAAGCCTAAACTCGATTCGGAGTACCCCGAAGTTGATGGGCCACTTTCCGTGTCTACGTATATCGCCGCTATGGACGGTGCTTACACGGCCTTCCGTACCAAGGTTGCCACCGCCTCCAAAGCGCTCAATGGACATGTCAATGGAGAATCCCATGGCAAGACCTCTGATCCGAAAGCCATCTTCAACCTTCGACGGGATGTTGATTACCCCGTGTATCATTCTCCGTACGGAAAGCAGGTTCAGAAAGGCCACGCCCGATTGGTAAGTTTCCGATTAGTGCGCGTCTGCCTAGTCTCATGTTCGGGTAGCTCTTCAACGATTATCTCGCTTCACCCAACTCTCCCGAATATGCCAACGTTCCCCCCGAGTTCCTCGACCTGAGTTACAAGGCAACCATCAGCGACAAGGCCATCGAGAAGACATTCATTGCCTTGGGGAAGGACGACTATGCTAAACGCGTTTCCCCGTCGATGCGCTGCGCTGCTCGCTGCGGTAACATGTACACAGCCTCCCTTTATGGCGGTCTTGCCTCGGTGTTGTCGACAGTGGAGCCCCAGCAACTCCTGAACAAGCGTATCTCCATGTATGCGTTCGGCAGTGGCTGTGCGAGCAGCTTTTTCACCCTCCGCGTGAAGGGTGATACCTCCGAAATCCGTGAAAAGTTGGATCTTCTTAACCGCCTGGAAAGCATGAAGGTCGTGCCATGCCAAGAATTCGTTGACTCTTTGGCAGTATGTATTCGTTTTCAAGTCTAATCTGCACCTATCTGACTACTATCTCCAAGTTGCGTGAGGCAAACCACAATGCTGCTCCTTACAAGCCTTCCGGTTCCATCGAAAACGTTTGGCCTGGCACTTACTATCTTGAGAGCATTGATGAAAAGTTCCGCCGCAAATACGCGGTTGCCTAGGTTGACATTCTTACACATATCATTCCATAGACCGCCCGCCTACACTCAACTTGTATTATTTCTACGATACCGTGAATCATAGACGCCATTAACTTCGTTGACCCAGCTATTGGAATTGCCAAGTATGGTAGAATACGTGTTTCATTGATCTCCAACAAAACTTGTCGACAATACCGTGACTGAGAGTTCGTCTCGGGCGCTAATTTCAATTTACCTAACTCTACTTCGGTTCCCTATCGCCTCCCTTTCCGGCCAGAGTATGGATTCATGTGCAACATCTAGTAGCTAGCGCTCGGAAAATTTCCCCAACCCCACCAAACATCATGCCCCCCATACTCCAGGTAGCTGTGGCTGCGGTGACACTTGTCATCGTCAAAACTTTAGCCGACCTGCTTTCTGCGATCATCTGGTCTTCGCTGAACAATCTACCTGGACCCCCGTCCCCATCATGGCTAAGAGGTCTTTACATGTGATCCCAGTCAACGTCGTGATCAATATCTGACAAGTGAATTCCTAGGGCATATGAACCAACTTTTTCATCCTCAAGGGTGGGATTTCCATCTGAAAACTGTTGCCGCCTTTGGCACGGCAGTTCGCCTCCGTGGCTTTTTCGGGGTTCGATATACACTTACTTTGTCCGACGCCAATGCTGACAAGAAAGAAAAAAAAAACAGGAAGATGTCTTGTACTTGACTGATCCTGCGGGACTTCGTACTATCTTGACAAAGGAGCATGGCGATATATACGACGAACCTCCTATGATTATCGAGTAAGTTCCGTAGGTGTTCTTGCCTGTATTTGTCTTGATAGCCCTAGACGGAATAAGTTACTCTGGGGACCCGGCTTGCTGTCTTCCATGGGTACGGATATGTTCTCACGGAAACTGGGAGCCTGTCGGATTTATTCATCTCTTCACAGGCATGGCACATAAAAGACAGCGGCGCGTACTCAACGCGGCGTTCTCCACACAGCGTATGCGCACGATAATGCCTATTTTTTGGGATGTTACACGCCGTGTATGTCTAACAGTGCAACGTAGAAACGCAGACTGACCAGGGTTAGCTCGAGGACACCTTTGTCGATCTGTTACGCGGTGGTTCCACCGAGCTCGACATCCTCGTTTGGATGTCTCGCGTTTCTCTGGAACTTATCGGACAAGCAGGAGTTGGCATTTCTTTCGATACTCTGGCCAAGACATCGCCACCTAGTGAATATATGCTCGCCGCGAAACAGCTCATGTACTTTGCCATCCCCTATTTGTGATCCCTGCAAAGCATCACTGATATGCGAATCGCTGGCAGCCCTCTTTCATTTCCTCTTCAAGGGTTTATGCGTCTCATACCGTCTATCGTAAAGATCGGCTCTCCAGGTTTTCGCGGATTCCTCGCCAAGATAGCGCCACACCCCAACATCAGAAAGCTTAAAGAGATCATATATTTTTTGTACAACAGCAACAAATCTATATACGAGCAAAGATTGCGCGCTATCACAGAAGCAGCTAAGAATGGCGCAGATAAGGACACAGGTCGAGACATAGTCAGCGTTCTCAGTGAGTAACACTCGTCTCCGGCGACCGTGACTTGGAGATGAATTTATCGTAGTGCAGCAGAATAAAAGTGCCGATACAACAGATAAACTATCTGATGATGAACTGATATCACAAATGGGGTAAGATTCTGTACTCAATCTTTTGTGTTTATACGTTTTGAAACTCTTGCAGGACGCTCATCTTTGCGGGGCAAGATACGACATCAGTTGCGCTCTCTCGCATCCTTCATGTCCTCTCCTCGGACCCGGAAAGACAGGAAAAGTTACGTGTCGAGTTGATGAACGCCCGAATCGAACTCCGAGACCTGACTTATGACGATCTGATGGCGCTACCGTATCTCGATGCCGTCTGCAAGGAAACGTTACGACTGTGCGTGTGCATTGTCCGATGATGATGATTTCATTAGGGCTGAACTTTAATCACGCCCAGGTACGCGCCCGTCACTCAGTTACACCGAGTGTTAGCGTCCATCTTTGCCGTCGTTATGTCAACGATACTAACCCCATTGGAAGGCCACGAAAAGATTCCTTTGTTCCCCTGTCGCGGCCCGTGTTGGGAATCGACGGTCAAACTATAGATCGTATTCATGTTCAGGCGGGGACAATGGTCGTCGTCGGTGCCGCAGCGGTGAACAGAGACCCCATTATATGGGGACCAGACGCGGATCAGTGGATACCCGAGCGTTGGCTCAAACCCTTGCCAGAGACAGTCATCGATGCCAATTTGCCTGGCGTATATGCACACATGTTTGTACTCCAGGATATAACCTCTGCAAAGGACGCTGACTTCGGACAAAGGATGACTTTCATGGGTGGTGGCCGTTCGTGCATGTAAGCTGGTAGTTACGACTTCTTGATCCGCCTCACTGATCCCGCTCGGCTAGTGGATTCAAGTTTGCTGAAACGGAGATAAGTGAGTCAATGCCTCATGTGAGCACATAACAAGTATTAACCACAAACCGCCGACGCACACATAGAGGTAGTACTCTACGTCCTGCTTTCGCGAATGAGGTTCGAATTGTCGGAGACGCCCATCGTATGGAACATGTTCAATTTTGCTACTCCGACGACGCAGGGTAACAGTAGGCCAAGTATGCCGTTAAAAGTAACACTCCTCAACGAGTGATATTTGTCCTAATACAGAGAGGGGTTACAATAATTTATTATATGATACAGTAATGATTAAATAGATATCCCATGTACACAATAAACAAGAACAAAACGAAGTGCCGCTCGTACGAAATAGAATAACAGTAGCATGGTACTATATAGGGATGTGGGATGTGATTTCATGGTGGTTTGTTCCTGCTTGATTGCCTTCATTTGGCTGGAGATCTGCCAGGAAGTGCGCATGGTTTGAAACAGGCCCTGTGTGTGAGCCGGTTGCCAACCATCGGGGAGACGCTCTTCAGTGACCCAGGTGCGTAACAGGTCCACTGGTATGCCCCGGTTTCTGGAGTCGAATAAACCCGCTACAATGGACATTTCACCCCTCGCAATTTCTGCGTGCAGGTTATCGAGCGCGTGGGATTGGGACTCCCTCAATACACGTGCTTTTGCGATGTCCTCGATTGTTATGAACTTCCCATCCTCGGCGGTATTCAGGAATTGCTTGACCAGAGACAAATCTGGTAATATCGGCGCATATTCATCACGGTTCGGCGTGTCGTCATGCACGAGCGATGCGTCGTGCTCGATTCGATTATGGCGTGCAAGGTCATCAAGACCAAACGCGCCTAGCTGCCCGAGCAGACCAGCGCCCCCGTAAGACAAGATATAAGCGAGTGGTGTGGAGAGTCCATAACCCTTTTGAAGGGCGTGAATTAGAATTTGAGGGGTGAGCTGCTTTCCGTCACGGGGTCTAGTAACGCAGACGCAGATGAGTACAGATGAACCTTTCGTATGGTGATAGAATGCAACTCTTACAGGTAGCCGTGGTTGGCGAGGGCGTTCAGTGCCGGACATGGCGACCTGACCTGTCCGGGCTGCTTGGGATGCCACTCATGTGAGGCATTGGAAGAGAGAGAAGTGCGTTTCTTGTCATCACTGGGATGTGTGGGAAGTGTGACTGCAGGCATGTTGTCGTGATACGTATTCGAATAGTCGTGAAGGTGGAAATGGGGCGGGGCGACGGACGGAGTCTAGCCCAAGAGTTTCTGTCCTTTTATTTACGAAAGACGACGTGACCATTCTCCCAGCGCCAATCTCGAGCTTCCTATAGGGAGACACATCGGCGATAACGGCAGCCACATTTCATGCAAATAGCGGTGTGGGTATTAGATCGGACGTTGCGACGTCTCATTGCTTGATCTCGGGCAGCCCCATTGCATTCCCCGAGTGGCAATGCGCAGCCCCGTTGCTCACGAATGATTGATTTCCAATTAGCAGTTGCAATGACGAAGTACGTTTGACTGGCGGATCAATATAAGGAACGAGTAACTACTCGGTAGTTAGGATCCGTCAGGGTTGTGGATAGGATACCAAGGGTTACGTTGCTCGTGTCATATGCTTTCAATTATCGTGAGGGGCGAGACTGAATTGTTCGGTGGGCTCCGCGGACAACGCGGGTGGTGGAACGTAGCCAATCTGACGTATCAACATGTCGTCAAGACGCAGGCAGATCATCGGAGGACAGGCAATGCTAGTTTGACAGTTACGTTGCCATCGTAAGGACGGTGTCCGAGAAACGCCGTTGGCGCTATTACTTTGATGTACTG
>QLPA01006870.1:0-10341 GCA_003313945.1 Lactifluus pinguis | reverse complement strand
GGATCCGCGGGGCCGGCGCGGGCTCGAGTGAGATGGGGAATCCTTCAGCGGCTGCTTCATGATTCGAGCCTATGGAGCGGCTTCCATATACCTGTCCGATCACTAATTGGTGAACTTAAACGGCACGTTATGGCCACTGGATATATATACCATCCGTCTGTCCCGTCTTCTGCATTTGAATGCCATGAGGAATCTTCGATTGGTGCATTCAAATGCAATTTGACACCGCCAGAGCCACACAACTTGAAATGTATCCATTTCCCAGAGACCGAGCCATCACATCCGAGTCATATCAAATTCCTACATATGAAAATAGGGCAGCACACTCATGTGTCTGGGCGGCTGCGAAAGCAAAGACGAATAGAGCAAGATTACTTCTGTTACCGCGACACCTGTCGCACAAACGCATCCAGTAATAGGATCATAGGTCAGTCAGAAACGGAGACGAAGATAGGCCATGGCCGATGAAGGCCCAAACGTTTAGTGGGATTGCTTGGGGATCATCGCCAAACCCCCATCAAAAGTCGCATACGCATTTCAGCACTCGCCTCCGTGTGGGCCAAGTCTGCTAGTTGCATGTGGTGAGCTAGAGCACGTCCTTGTGACTTCGGTCGAAATGAGCTTTGAGTTTCCGCTTTCCAACAATCATCTGGTTACATTCCGGGCATTTTTTCGGGTCGGAATGTTTGTCGTCGAAATGGCGATTGAAAGCTTTCCTCGAGTAAAATACGGTGTCGCATATGCTGCATTGCACCTTCCACTTTTGACCCACCAACACGTCCCGACCCCATTTAGCATGGGAAGCTGCTGGGAGGGGTTAGTGAGCTTGAGTCACCTATTGAGATCTAGACTCTAGAGTATTCACCTTGCTGTGGTGGGTCCTTGGAGTCATGGCCTTCGCCACCGTGAGTGACATAGAGTTCGGCAGCCGATGCTTCTGTCCCTTGTTCGGAGCATTCATAAGATATGTCTTGGATTATAGATAAAGTTAGAAAGAAATCCTTGAGGATGCCAGGAGGTGCTCACCTGAGGGACCTGATGACCCCTGATCCGAGGCTTCGACTCGGAGCTGTGGCTCACTGGAAGGTTGGTCAACCTACTGTCCGTCAGCACGTGCAAATAAGGGAGTGTAGGGGGTATGGTACCATGCCTGGGTGGGTTGAAGCCACCAGGTCCGAACGCACTGCCGGTTCGTCGTTACTATTTGGTTCGCGGGACTCTTCAAATTTCACTGGGAAGAGGGTCTGGCCACCATCCGGAGAGTAATACAAGCAGGCCTACGAATGGTCATTATCTTGCGGGATGAGGGAAACAACGAAGCCTACACAATCAAAGTGACATTCGTGTGGGATGAAGTCGTCAGTACTCATATTTTGCTATAATTTGCAGACAATTTGAGTGAAACAGGCGAGGGGAGATGGGTTTTGCGGCGTCTTGTGCATGGAAGGAATATACGACGCAAAAGTGAGGGAGGAAGAACAAAGGGCAGATCAGTATCTCGACACATATATAAGCTCGGCAGCAGAGGACTGCACCGGACGAGGGCCCTTATGGCGGTGCGGGTCCTGCGCCGTTATACTTGGCGTGTAAAGAAAATGAAGGGGCGTCGCGGTGTCCCAGAGACGCCACCTCAATCCAGGAACAGACGGTGTATACCAATCTGGTGAGTATCGTAGCGCATGGAAAAATGAAGAACCTCTCTGGCCTTTGGCTAGTACTTAGGCCGTTGCTATTGCAGCATCCACATGCGGGAATATAGCGAAGCAAGCCGTGAGTTGAATATTAGGGACCTACATGCTGTACCGCTGCTAGTAGGTGCCCTAATAGACAATGCCCCTGACCACCGGTCGTTGTGGCTGCGCTTGAGGCTGTGCAGTGCAAACACGATATCCTTCCACGAAACTCGGATTTGGTCGAATCCTTTGCTGAAGCGACTAGACGCTACCTCCAAGAAAAAGGGAAGAAGAAACCGATCGTGAGACATTGAGATAGGTGAGGCCAACAGGCGAACGTAACGCGCAAAGGGTATGGAGTATGTGAATACAGAAAAGACGCCAAAGAACGAAGAAGGACATAGGATGTCAAGAGAGCACAGGCGACCTGGGGTGAGGCTGGGTCTAGTAGTAGTGGCAGGGAAGAACAAAAGCGATGCCAAATAGAGCGATATCTGATTAGATTTCCGTAAGTGGGTAAAGACAAAGGCTGTGGCTTTAATCCTGTCCAAACTTGACGTCCAGCCATTCATACGCAATCAAGTCGGACCGGAGAAGCACTAGCTCATTCGAGCCCTGAAGCGGCTCGAACAAGAGGAAAAGGTCTTGGAAAGGGTGTAAGAGTGAGCTCAGGCTTCATCTTTAGAAATGGAGATTGGAGACTAATTTACCTTGAATCCGTAGCGAGTACTCAAGTCGGTGTCTCCGTGATTATTATAGTAGATAGCAATGAGGAAACGAGTGGATGTACTGTACGGCCTCGAGGCCGGATGTGTTACCGAACATAACCGAGCGGTGAGGCCAAGCCGGCCGGCATCGGCACTGCCCCCGCATCACAACGGACCCTCGCTCCTCCCTTGAGCTGCTACCTTCGAGCCCCCTGCTCATTTTGTTCCCCGCGGTGCCTTCCTGATACCTATTTACGTGGCTTGCGACGGCTTTCTCTCTCTCGTGCCAAGTTCGCAACTGATTCTATTTCCTTCTTTCAAGAGACACCCTGCCAGTGATATTCGTTTTTCTGGCCCACGTTCTACGAGTCCACCCCGTGCCCAGTCGATGAGCTTGCGCCGTTTAGCATATATGAAGTCCCAACCGGCGCCGCAGTAGTAGACCCCTCGAGTCCAGAGCTCCCGCCGCCACCACCAGATTCACGTGGTCGACACGTTGACATTCTTGCCACTGTCGCCTCAGAAGCCGACTCGGAGCGATGGTATTTATATGTGGATGTGTGAAACCGACTACAAATTGGGGCTTCAGCGCCACCCCTTCTCTTGTTTTCCCATTTTCTTCTGTTCAAGGGACCAAGGGCGACAGTGGTGACGTCCAGTAGTTTCTCCTCCTCGTTACTGCTGTTACCTTTGGACGGATGTGATCTCTGCTTCAAGTTCCGCCTAGTCGCCTTCAATCTTTTCTCCGTCGATTTCGCGACAGGCCTGTCCAGTACATCTCTTTTACCTGACGCAATCCTTTAATCTGGTCAAATCTGATCTCATCCTCTTTGCCCTTTTCTTGTTCCATGTTCACTCCTTGCGGAGTCCTAGGCAGAGACGTTAGTTTGCTAGCATACCATGTCAACTCATGTTACAACTTAAGTCTCGTTTTTTCTCCGCCTCTGCTTCCCGACCACGTCCAAGTTAATACAAGACAGCTCTACATACGCCCCAAGGAATAAAAGTTTAGGAACGAGTGTATAAAATTATCGATTGTCTTCCCCAACACTCTTCCTCCGCGCTCCGAGTCTGGCGTGGGAACGGCAACGGCCCGTGTTGTCGTCGGGGACTGAAAACACGGCGGTACGTAACACTGTTATCCTCTTGTGCTGGACATCTTTCGTTTCGTTCAGTACATCTGTCGATCACCTGTTAACCAGTAGCTCAACCAGATGAGCATGGGACTATAATAGAACACCTGTGATATCCATACGTTCCTGGTTCTCCTTGTGTAGTTTTGAAAGCACAACGTGTTGATCAAATTTGATCCATGAGGCTGTGCACACGTGAAGACCACGAGGACTCACCGTGGGTTCTATCATATGTAAACCCCAACTCTTGCTAAATCGTCAACACCACTATCGATGAGTCCCGCCAAGCCCAAGTATGTCCAGACCCCTACTTTGATTTGGTATCGACTCAACTAGTCTCTGATTAGCAATGAAACTCTCCCAGACGATGTCCTCCTTGTCATCTTTTACTTCTATCAAACAGATTCGTACGGGTACTTGCCGCATCAGTGGCATATCCTGGTGCACGTTTGCCGAAGATGGCGATACGCTGTGTTTGGATTTCCGCGTCATCTTGACTTGTATCTCGAATGCAACACGAACATACCCGTGAGAAGGACGCTGGATGTTTGGCCATCCTTGTCCATCATGGTCAGAGACACACAGACAAGGAAATTGCCAGCCTTGTTCGGTGATAGTATCGTTGCTGCACTCGAGCGTCATGATCGCGTGTGCGAAATCGAGCTCAATTTTCTAACACGTCCTGAATTGTATCAATTCTCGGAAGTGATCCAGGTGCCATTTCCAGCGCTGACATACCTTAAACTGGATTTCGGAGACAAGTCGCCGGTGCCGCCGCCGGTGCTTGAGGCCTTCCTGGGCGGGTCTGCCCCGCGTCTACAACGTCTCATCTTGGGCGGTATTCCAGTTCCAGCATTACCAAACCTTTTTCCATCTTGTCATGATCTTGTCCAAGTCCAACTTACCCGAACACCCCATACCGGTTACATTTCGCCCGAAGCGATGGCTACCAGCCTGTCCGGATTGGCCAAGCTTGAAGCCCTTCACATTGGATTTGAATCCCCGGCTTCTCGTCCTCATCGACTTGGACTTCCGTCGACACGCGTTATCCTTCCCGCCCTCACCCGCTTTGAGTTCTATGGCGATAGCGGGTACTTTGAAGACCTCGTCTCTCGGATCGATACTCCTTCCATTAGTTCCGTCAAAACAAAGTTCTTCAATCGGCTTGTTTTTGACATCCCACAATTCTTCCAGTTTGTCGGTCGCGCAAAGGTGCTCGGGTCATTCAAGCAAGCGGAGCTGTTCCTCGACAACAGTACGGCCAAAATCTCCCTTAATAATGATCGTCTCCATCCTTCCGTAAATCCTGAAGCCAATCTACATATCCTGATATCGTGCGAAGCACTCGATTGGCAATTGTCGGGTTTAGCACAAATATGCGAACAGTTTTCGATTTTCCTCTCCAATGTGGAAGAATGTAACGTAGGGTGGGCTCAGAAACCGCTTGAAGATGACAAGGATCACACTCAGTGGCTGGAGCTTTTTCGCCCATTCACTTCTGTGCAGAGCCTAAAAATATTATCCGGACTGGATTCGCTTATCGCCCCTGCGCTGAACAAGCTCACTGGAGATTGGGTTATGGATGTGTTACCTGCCTTGCGTACCCTTTCTGTTACTACACCGAATGTCTTCCTTAAACCATTCATCACTGCGCGCCAGCTATCCAACCACCCTGTCATTCTCATACCTCTGCCGCTGCAGCCCCAGCCGCAGTTGTCGCCTTTCATGCATTCACCACACGAAGTTTACCAGAACGAGCTCAAGTCCCGGTACAAACTCCACGGCTGGGCGTTATGGCAGCCTGAACCGGACCCCGATAGTCCTACCGAATGTGTAGCTATCGGCGACGTTGGTTACATATCCAACGGCAGATTCGTTCGTCTGTTCAACATACAACGGAAAAGAGATGACCCTTCGCATCAACAACATGGTGTACCAGAGGGCTACCGTCCTTGGCTTCCTGGTTTATTCGACATCTCACAAAAATCAAGGTTGGATAGAGGAGACTATTGCTCTGGATCTGTGCGGACGGCTAACGCACCGAACGGGTATGTGATACGGCTTTTTTGACACCTGTGCTTGAACCCGTCTCCTCGCAGACGAGTCTATCAGTGCAGAGGGAGGGGAAAGACCGGAGCTGTGTTGCATCTCCCAGACCACGCGATTAGTCACGATTATCGTGGATCTGTTGCGAAACCGATCAAGATGTATCTGGAAGACAATGCTCAGAGGTTTTTCGAGTTTGCAAGGGATCGTAGGGAGTATTTCCCAGATGTAAAAGAGATCATCCTCGTCACCGGATGCACTGTGACAACCTCGTGGGCCGCGGCTGTATTTTTGGATAAACAGATCGATGCGAAGCTGGAATTCCAATCGCTTCCCAATGACAAGATGAATTTGCAATGGCACGTCAAGGACAACATCCGTGAACACGTGCCGTGTCATACCAGTAATCCCACTCAAGTCTGTAGTCTTGGCCTCATCCACCTCACACGCACTGATCCAATCTTTATTTCTATCCAAAGGATGACCCGCTTGCCAACCAATGCATCTTCATCCGTGGCTTTCAAGCAAGGCGCAAACACGCCAAGAATAACAAATTTGAAATTGAAGCGTTCGGAGCGCCTCCGCGACGATTCTGATCAAGATTCTGATAACCTGCGAGAAGACGTGTGTTACTAGTATGTGGGGCGCGGGCATGTTCAGGCGGATCGCGAAGAAAAATAAAGTATAATAGAGGAGCAGTTGGGGAAAATGAAGACAATTTTAGAGCAGAACAGAGACATGGAGATGCTACGCTGGTCCTTTGAATACATCTGCAACCCTTTATAAACATAATCACAAAGTAGGAAAATCACGACAAATGCAAGACCGCAAAGAGTAAGTATGAAACTCAAAGGGCTGGGTGCAATGCGAGGTGCAGCACACAGGTGTACAAGTCACTTGACCTTTGGAAATGGTGACTGGAGACTAACTTATATTATCTGACTTGAACCCGTCCATTGGAAAGCGATGGAACCAAGTGCGACCTAAGAAGTAGATAGGAATGAGGAAGTTCGTATGGCCTCGAGGCCGGATGTGTTACCGAACTTAACCGAGGCTCGGTGCGGCCCACTGGCAGCTGGCTGGCATCGGCACTGCCCCCCTCCTCACTTGAGCTGCTACTGTACCTTCAAGAACCCTGTTCATTTTGTTCCCCGCGGTGCCTTCTCGACGGCTTTCTCTCTCGTACCATGTCTTACTTTAGTTCGTAACTGATATTCCCTTCCTTTCCTTCTTTCAAGAGACACCCCGTAGGTACTACAAACGTGAATTGCATTAAAAGACTCCAAAATTGTGTAATGATGAAACAATGTAGGAATAGAATCGCTAGCGTACCCCGCCATAATTGCATTGATTTTCGTTCGTGCTCCTCTGTTACTTTCTTTTCCTTCACGATCCACCTGAAAATGCTCGCGCACCACGTAACTTCTCGCAGGTTATCAGAACCGTCGCGGAGGTGCTCCGAACGCTTCAATTTCGAATTTGTTATCCTTGGCATATTTTTGCCGTGCTTGAAAGCCACGGATGTAGATGCATTGGTTGGCAAGCAAATCATCCTTTGAATAGAAATAATAAAAGATTGAATCAGTGCGCGTGTGGTGGACGAGGCCAAGGAAGACTACAGACTTGAGTGGGATTACTGGTATGACACGGCACGTGTTCACGGATGTTATCCTCAACGTGCCATTGCAGATTCATCTTATCATTGGGAAGCGATTGAAATTCCAGCTTTGCATCGATCTGTTTATCCAAAAATACAGCCGCGGCCCACGAGGTGACTGCAGTGTATCCGGTGACGAGGATGATCTCTTTTACATCGGGGAAATGTCGCCTTGCAAACTCGAAAAACCTCTGAGAATTGTCATCCAGATACTTCTTGATCAGTTTCGTAACCGATCCACGATAATCGCGACTAAGGGCATGGTCTGGGAGGTGCAACACAGCTCCGGTCTTTCCCCTCCCTCTGCACTGATAGACACGTCTGCAAGGAGAGAAGTTAAAGCACAGGTGTCAAAGAAACCGTAGTATCACATACCCGTTTGGTGCGTCATCCGTCCGCACAGATCTAGAACAATAGTCTCCTCTATCCAACCTTGATTTTTGGAAAATGTCGAATGGGCTGGGAGGCATATGACGGTAGCCCTCTGGTACGCCATGTTGTTTATGCGAAGGGTCATCTCTTTTCCGTTGTATGTTGAACAGGCGAACGAATCTGCCGTTGGATATGTAACCAACGTCGCCGATGGCTACATATTCGGTAGGACTATCGGGGTCCGGTTCAGGCTGCCATAACGCCCAGCCGTGGAGTTTGTACCGGGACTTGAGCTCGTTCTGGTAAACTTCGTGTGGTGAATGCATGAAAAGAGGAAGATAACTTATGAGATGAGGGCTCAATCAGCAAACGCCGTGACGTGTACTGTGTGACAGGGGAGCATTTTTTTCTGCGAGCGTCTGGAGAGCGCCTCAGAGTAGATTATTATAAAGACAGTTGCCACACGGTATGCGTGGAGGTTTCCACCTGCCCCACGTTATGTGGGCATCCAAATTTCAGGCTTCAATCCCCACCAACTAAACTCGTAGTAGCCAGGACTTGAATGATTTTCCCTGCAGCGTTAGGATGTAGAACGTTGGGCAGTTAGGGTTATTTCCCTGAGTCACGTGTCCTCGGACTTGGCGCCACGACAGGCAACATCCCATATGGGGATAGCTTCGGAATTGAAAAGGGTCTCGCATCTGATTGGACGTGTCTACTCAATGGTCATGTTGACAATGATGGCATGGGATGCATGAAACGAAAGAGCAATCTGAAATGGATAGCGAGCAAGGAGAATCTTATAACAAGAAGCCTTTTACGGTGAGTAACGTAACATGCTGCAGTGAGACAAAAACCCGCCCATGAAGAAGCAGCGTACCGATATGGAGAATAACAATGTGACCTGCATACTCTACAAAACGCGTTGACTTTTGTAATTATCTGATAGCGTCATGACATACAGTATCAGGTGTTTCGCGATGTCAGGGAGGGGGGACAGGCACCGGTATTACGGGGCCTCCACCTGAGGATTCAGGAGTCTGGGAATTCTCGTGAATACCGGATGCTGGATCATCCGGTGACCTGTCTGGTTGGGAAACGAAGATCACCGGTTGAGCTGTGAGAGAGGCGACGGACGACCGTGGCTCTGTGGGAAGCACGGAACTGGAACCTGTGGCCGGAACGGATGACAACGAAGCGCCAGGTACCGTGGACGGAGGGACGGCGCCAGAATCTGTGTTGTGTTGCGGGGCGACCGTACTACTAGATGGGAGGGAAATTTGAGGAACGGATATCGAAGCTGCCAGGGCAGAAGGAGAATCAGGCTCTGCGTTGACCGAGGGCGAGGTGACGGGGATGTCAGGGGAGCCCTGTGTTGTGACAGCGGTCGCCAAGTTGTACGAAGAAGTAGAAACAAGGTGATTGTTTCCAACATTGACGGGAGGAGAGAGGTGGGAAGAGTCGACGATGTTGGTCTGGTCTGCTGCGTGACTATTTATGTGGGAATGTGGACCTGGGATGTCGCAAAATGGGTACGATGTTGGATCAGATAGAACGTGGCTGAGATCGGAGGTGGAAGGAAAGAACCGGGTCGGAGCAGCATTGGTGCCTTTATGTAAAGCGACGTAAATACGGCGAATGGGTTTGAGAATATGGGAATGGATTTGACGAGCTTCATCCTCGCGTGCTTCCCTCGCGATATCGTTCCACAAGGTGCAGAAATTGGACTGCAGCGCAGGAAGAGAACCTTGAACGTCGAATTTCGAAATGGTTGGTTGAATGAGCTCAAGTGCGGGAGACCACCACCAAAGCCGATGAGAGCGATACCACTGGCGAGTGATGTGAATCCAGTTGGCAAGTAACACGCTATTACCATGTGCGAGGTAATTTTGAAGCACATCTTCCGATATGCTCAATTGGTCCATAACCAGAGCCTTCCACTGAGAATCGCGATTCGGCACACTTGCGATGATGCCAGCAATTATCCCCTGGGTACACGAAGCAGTCTGGGGATCGGTACTATGGGCCCAGCTTCTCAGTAAGTGCCCCAATTGAATGGACTGCAAGAATGCTCCATCCGTGCTTTGTTTGCAAAGCTCGGATAGGAAGTCCAAAGGGAGGTGTTGATGGTCCAGTGCATTGATTGCCTGCATGCAAAGATTAAGCCGCCTCTCTTCGAACTTCTCAGAGAGTGAACTGGATGACCAAGTATGATTCAAGAACGTAGCCAAAGCCGCTGCCAACCTGGGATTGCCTAGATTGGCCATGACTTGTTTGGGATTGGTGACCACTTCCTTGTTTGAGCTGCTGAAGCCCGGAATGCCCTTGAAAAACTGTTCCAACTCGTGGTCTTCTTCCAGGGCATCAAATAGCCAACTTATTACTCCACCATCGAGTTTCTCCGACAATTCCGAAGCGGTTTC
This sequence comes from Lactifluus pinguis, assembly GCA_003313945.1. Lineage (NCBI taxonomy): Eukaryota > Fungi > Basidiomycota > Agaricomycetes > Russulales > Russulaceae > Lactifluus > Lactifluus pinguis. The sequence goes on along the minus strand of QLPA01006870.1, from coordinate 330 downwards.
TTGTGCCGTCTTCACCATACCCTGCGAGAGCCGCTTGCGGTACGCTTCCATAAGCTCCTTGAAGTGCTCCCAGGTTGTATATTCAAAGTAAGAGTCGTCAGAAGATGTGATGAAGGTGAGAATACGGAAGATTCCGTATGAAACGCCAGTGCAAAGATACCAGACTGAGGACGAAAGGGGTGCATAGTAGGGACTGTCGCGACGGAAGATGGGCATCAACGTGACACATCCGTATACCCCTGCCGAAAGCCCCACCCACCCAACCACGACATGGAAGACGGAGCGGTTGATGTTCAACAGGAAAACGAGCAGACCGGAAAAGAATAGAAA
>QLPA01006847.1:0-23707 GCA_003313945.1 Lactifluus pinguis | reverse complement strand
CCATCCGTCCATCTCTTCAAGCCCAGGTCATCATCGCTCTCTTCCCAGACGAAGATGGCTCCTGATACGATGTACATCGATCTCTCGACCTCGTTGAGACGACGTGTAACGGGTCGGAGCAAGCGTTGTCGTACGGCCTCAAAAACTATGTGTGCGTCACGCGCATCACGAACGTGCAGACGGTTATGCGTTGGTCGCTGCATGAGACGAACTGAAGAGAACGAATGTAGGAAACGCCCAAGCTTGGTGGCATGGCCTTTTTAAACGGTGGGGATGGGAAGTACCCTCTCCACGGCTTGAGAATTTCGTACTTCGTGAGATGAACCGCTAACCGCTCAGCGAACATTGCGGGCTTGGGAGTGATAAGGTGCAGTCTTCCACTGCGCTGTTCCACCGAGTCACCCGGAAGGGCGCAGGAACTTGGCCATGTGCCGAACTATTGATCTCCGTCCAGTCGGTCCTCATTAACCAGACATGATTTTTGCTTCCGGAACGGCCTCCGAAGCACCGCTTGGATTATCTTTTCGTTCATGTCGCCTCTTCAATTCCGGCATCATGCCACCCATTTAGGGTGGGTGTAAAAGGGCGCCTGGTCGGCGGATACAGGTGGTGTCTGCCTCACTAAGATGGAATGGGTTATGAATAATCAGGGCTCTCCAAACTTCGGTTGCGCTCCCCCCCATTAGAGGGAGAAGGGAACGGGTACATCACGTTAGACAAGGAAGCGGAACCTTTTACGCTCGATGGTCGTCAGTGACTTGCACCGGACTTTTGGGTAACCGTAAGTTTACTTTTTCTTGTTTCAGAAATGTTAAAACCCGATCGTATCTGCACACGCTATTCCATCGAGGTGGATCTTTCTCGGCCCGTCCTTAACAAAGTGAATTATATTCCATCGCGGTTGAAGCGAACCTCAGATCAGCGTTTAAGGTATTCACTCCCTCGTGAGCACAGTTCCGAGACGCCGTCTCCTCTCTTTCTGCGAAGCAAAGCAAAAACAGCGTTCACCCGACAGTCCGCGCGAGAGTTTGGTACGCTTGTCGGAGATACGTCACTCATTTGTTTGGTTATTCGGGCTTCTTGGGAGTTTCGAATCGGACATGGGTACCGGCGGTGAACGTAACCTAATACTTACTGAGCTCCAGACGCAGGTTTTTTTTTTTCTCCTCCTTCTCGTGCCTTGGGGTCGGGACTTTTGTAGGTTCTCGAATGTCTTAACACTAGAGTGAAACCCACTCGGAGGAAAGGTGGACTTGAAGGCTGTGGATTGTACGAGAAAGGAAATTAAGACCGTGGGAGAATCGTACCATATCGAGGTTCATTGTCCTGGAGAGAGAGAGAAGAGCAAGGCGACGGGTGCGGCGCCATCGCATCACCTCATTCATTATCGACGACGACTATCCGAACTACTCGCATCGACTTTCCCTAAGATGTCATCGGAAATTGACCCACCTGGTAGACGCATACCATCTCTCGTCTGCTATTGCCGTCGAGGTTAGCCCTTCAACTCGCATCTCGGCTGCCTTTCCTTTGTTCATACCAGCCCGCTCAGTGGCGGCCGCCCGTATCGGTGGTGAGTGTCAGCTTTATGGGAAAGCTTCGTGATCTCATCTCTCGCTAGATATTGTTAGCCTTGGGGATAACGTCTCATACGAGTTAGTCCGTCCCATTCTAGAGTCTTGCTCTGCAGACGACCTGCGGCGGCTTGAAGATGCAACCCCAGTTAGCCATCCATATTTAGCTACCATTCTTCTTCTTCGCTGATGCCATCACCGCAGCATTTGCGAGTTCATACTGATGGTACGATCCATTCCTTATGCATGCGGAATTGCGGCGCTTGAATTTTCTAGACCTATGGCAGCTACTGTGTTTCCGAGAGCATCTAGCAGAAGCAGAGTGCTCTTATCAGTCATCAGACCCTCCGAAGCCATGGAGGCATGTATTCTTCGTAGGTCGCTTCTGCCACGCTTAAAAGTCGATCTCACTTGCGGGCAGGATCTCCGTGCTAGGAAAGAGAAACGGCTTGAAGAAATAGGCGCACGGATGAAGCGTCAACGGCTTGAAGCGGAAGAACGCAAAAAGCAGAAAGAGATCAAGATCACGGACTCCGTTGCCCCAATGAAACGTACCCGAGGATGTGAGTTCTATCGCGATGCCTGCTCGACCGTGAAGAGCCTTATATCCGCGTATCAGGGCCTGTTTCCCCTCAGCAGAAGAGTTTGTTTCAGAAAACACGCAGTGAAGCATCGAAGATACAGAGAACGATATTTGAACCACGCATGCGAGTCCCAATGCCAGCTTCTCATCCGAATCGCCAACGCGTTCAGAGTGTTATCTCATCATCGTCTTCGTTGATTCATCCTACCTCGGGTACTCGGGTGATTGTAAGACCTGTACCAGTTGGTCAACGCCCGACAGAACCGCCAGGGTCCCCATCGGCAGGAAAGAAGACAAGCAAAAACGTTCAGAATAGACCACAAGGTTCTCAGCCCTTGGACCCAACTGCTCGTGAAAAGCAAACTTCGGTCGGCGCCAAGAAAGAACCGAGTTGTTCACTTTTCATGCCAAAGCACCGTGCTCATTCCCAGCTAACCAGTCGCCTGGTTCCATCCCGTGCTTCGCCAACAAGATGAGTAGCCGAGAAAGGGACCTGTTGTCTCTTTACACTCCCACAACGTTTGTACTATTTCACCTTTGCACCCGTGCTTCTCGTGAGCTCGTCACACGAACTTGGGGAATAGATTGCCTTGTGTAGCCATTTTGTCGTACTACTATCGTTCTTACCCGTCTCTGGTATCTCTTTTACTCTCCATAGACCGACCAGTTCGCGTTTTCGATTACAGTCTTCGGCGGGAATGTACTAATGGAACTCAATATCACCTTATCATAATTGCGTGATTCCACGTCGTTTCACTCGGACAACAACGGACTGTATGACATGAATCGCGACCGTGCACATAAGCCCCATTAATTCCACCCAATTAGCTTCTCGAAGGTGAGGAAGGCTCAGAGGGATGACAAGTAGACTAACCTCCTTTCCCGACAAAATGATGGACAAGGTAAAACACATAGTAGGGCGAGTTTCGAGAATAGGAAGAAACGGAAATCGGATGCAATTGGATATATAACCTTTGCTAAAAAAAAATTGCTATCATGACAAACTGTCTACATGCAGGTCGTGAGTGGTTTTGAAGGCTAGAACGTAATGTAGATGCGCGACGGGTGAATGCAAGAAGAAGAGAGGATGGATTGTGAGTGTGAGTGTCACGTTGTATTGAGTTGGCGCCGATCGGGACTATCCGAATTGAGGAGGGTCAAAGTCAGGGTCAAGTGATGATGGTACAGTAGCTCGTCGTCGTCGTCGTCGTCTTTACAGACTTTCACGACACAGAATCATCCTCAACCCAAGATTCTCTGCCTTTCCCCTTTCCTTTCCCATTAGTTTCGCTCTCATGCCGATTATCCGCCGTTCGGTGGGTTACTCGCGATAACTCGCCGTCCGGTCCGCATACCGAAGGCTCCCACAGTCGTATGGTGAAGTCATCTGAGCAAGACGCAAACATCTGTGTGTTCCTGGGATTCCATGCGACAGAATTCACACTACCGCTCCCATGGCCGGTCAGAACGTCGAGAAGTATAGCACGGTCTCTGTGCCATACATAAACATTGCCATCTTGCGTTGGACACATTGATCACGTGGAGTGAATAGTTGTGAGTGTGGATTAAAATGGAAAAAGGAACAATCCGATCGCGTACCTTCGCTGCCACTGACAACGAAATTACCGTCCACGCCTCCAAAACAACTGCGAATGATGTGTTGGCCTTGCCGCTGACCCGTGTACTTGCGAGCCAGACGCCCCGTGAATAAGTCCCACAAGTGGATCTCCTGATTCACCATACATTAGGCCACAAAACAGGTCAGGTGCAACACGTACGTTTGGCGCCTGATTGACGAGCGCATATTGTGAGTCACTCGAAATCTTCACGCTTGTCAGTTGGCCATTTAGCGAGACGGAACTGGAAAATCAGAATCAGTAGGGATGAAACATTGAGCTTTAGAGGTCCCACAGTTCTGGTTGTTTGGTTGCCAAATCGTAAACGATCATCAAGTGCTCCCGCGCCCGAGGGACGCTTGAAGGTGTGTTGTTATTGCCGTTTCTGCTTGCAGAGGACGTGGCAACCGAGTCACCCCTGGTAGTCGGTAATACCGGATTCAGATCCCTCGCTGACTCGCCAACGGCGACCAAACGTGTGAAATCGGGAGTCACGGCAAGGTCTGTTATTCGAATTGCAGTGATTCCCCAGGAATCACGTTGTTTTCCGTCGGATCCCTGGATAATAGTTTATAATGCAGCCAGAAAGTGACGAGATGACAATTTCTCACCCATAGGTTGATCTTTCGATCTTGGGAAGCTGAGATGAACCCTGATCCATCTGGAACCCAGGCAAGTGCTGAGACTGTTTCCGTATGAGCCTCGATAGTTCGGATACATATACCAGACTGAGGAGGAATTAAGACTGAGATCTCTAAGAGAATGGGACCTGGCGAACCTCCGTGTTCCACATCTTGATGAACTGTTCGCAAGACGACAACAAAATTGTATCATCGAGCGACCACGCGAGACACCCAACAGGAAATTGGTGGTCTTGTAGATGCAGATGCGGAGATATGTCAGGATTTGAATGAGGCTGGGACATTCAGAACATCGCATAAGAACCGACAGTATTCAGGATCAGAATGACACATACCCCAACAGACCATATAATGACGCTCTTGTCTTTGCTTGCACTCGCCAGGAACTTCCCGCTATGGCTCCATTCCAGACTCCACACCTCGTCGTTATGTACTTGTAATATTGTCGTAGTAATGCGTGGAAAAAGGTCCGTATCGCATGTGTGGTCCGCATATAGGGAGAAATGCTGAGAAGTTAAGGGAGCATTATGATATATGCATTGAGAAATCTGGTGTAACCGCGCTTGGTCGAGTAGCGTGACAAACCGCCGAGGAGGAATCATCAAGGAAGACGGAATATAACCTAAGGGAGAAAAGGCTAAGCTTTCTGCAAATACTTGGCAAGAAGTTGTCACACTTTGAAGATTGAATAATAACCTCCGCCTTGACGAACCATAGGCACCATCCCATCCTGCTTTTTGCCTTAGATCCGCCGCATCTGTGCACATAATCAAACTACACATGATGAGGAGTGAGCAGCCAGACAAACCAAATATAGCAGGAAAAATTAGTGACAGACCTTGACAGTGGGAGTAGCTGCTCAGGGTCCATGTGAAGGGGTGCAAGTTCATTTCGCAAGACGTGTAAGGCCATCGTTGTCTTGCTTGTTTCCAGGTATTCGAGATATTTCTGTTGACTGATAAGGAACTTCGCCTCCTGACGTAGACCGGTAAATGAGTTCACAGCAACCCGTTTAACTGCGCACGATAAATCATACCCAGAGGCCATCATCTTCAGCGACACCGAGGCGCTCCAACGCATTCTCAGCCTCACTCCACGCTCCCTCCAGAATACATCGACGGAACTCCGCAACGGGTGACGTCTCCATGACATAGCCCGATTCTTCTTCCAGCGTGGCCGCGGATTCGCTAAAGAGACAAAACTTGGTCAAAACCGGGTCAAAGCCGAGTGGCAAGTACGCACATGTAACCAATATCTCTCAGGCTTTGTATGACGAGCCTGATATATTCTTCCCTGTCGATGTAAGAGTCATCGTAGATCGTTGCACCAGGCAATTCTACTCTTGCAATGGGGCTCCGCGAACGTTTGGAAGATCCATTGATGGAACTCCCATGACCATTTGCAATGTGTCCGTTCGCCTTCGGTGATGGTGGTAATGATGATGAGCTTGATTGAGGATGAAAGCCGAGGGATGTATGGTTGGAATCATATTCACTCTCAGGAGGACGCATCGAAAGAATATCTGTTGTAAGGAGATCGTGCTCAGCAGCGGAAATTCCCAACCGACTGGACGAGGCAATTTCGGTGCTTGTGCCAATAATTTCAAGCCTTTGTCTCTTGCGCGCTCGCTCACTGGCTGAATCTGTCGAATACAGGGTGGATTAAATAATTTAGTGGGTCAGTTAAAAAAACAAAAGGTATAAGGCGCACAGTGTCGTATTTCTGGTGGGTGTGGAGCTGCGTCGATCCTGTTCTCTCCCTCGATCTCGGACCTCAGGCGAGTGGCTGGAATAAGAGGGCTGGTGCCTGTTGTGTAGAATCTCCTGGGAGACGAAACGTTTGTCAATACAGAGCTTACTGCACTCTCAGATTGAGCTGAAGAGTGGGAAGTACGGCGGTGATTGGGGACTGCGTCCCGAGCAGGGGGTGTCGATGGAGGTAGGGGATCAATTGTGACAACGTGCGGTTCTCTTGGAACTAATAAAAAGGCATACACGACTTAGGTGGGGAAGATGGAAGAGCTATGTGTCAGCAAGAGCTTGAAAGGTGGACGGGACGGTCTGGACAGGACTGTGCTCGAGGCAATAAGCATCCCGTCTGTCTGAACTGACTCCACCATCGTCGCGTGTCAATTCGCACGATTCTGTACATTGTCCCCTCACTCTATCGTCTATTTCTGTGAATAAATACTAGGATCTAGTTCGCGTTGCGAGGCCCAGACAAGGTGCCTCATTTCAAACCATTCCGCTTCAGTCATTCTACGAAAACTGCCACATTCTAACACTGAACTCAATGAAACTAGGACGAAAGAGCCTAGGTTCGCCTTTTCAGCTCTGTACCGACGTAATTGTAAGCATATCGAAAGATCTTCGCTCAACCTTCACGGCCGCACGACATACACCGGTAGCAAGGTGAAAGAAACCCCAAGCCCAACAATCAAGCCTCCACGTGTTAGGCATGTGACCAAGACGCACGCGACGCGACGCATATACCCACATATATATGTGGAGTTGCAAGGATCACTCCACCCACCCATCTTGTCATCGCAGTTTGACCACCTTCGTCATGCAAGCACAAGCTTCCAAACCCCAGGAGGTTTGAATACTTTAAGGGGAAAAAAATGTCGCTGATATTAAGCTTCTCAGCTCGCCATCACAGCTGCTCAAAGCCTTCAGACCGTTCAAACATTGCTGAGGGCAGGAATGGGCTGCATTGCATATCTCCGGTATTTCAAAATGCAGTCTTGATTTTGCAGTATTTTAATGATATTTTCAGAGACTTGCTTCCAGAAGAAAACTTTCAGTCTAGTAAGCGAACTCCCTCGTCATGCGTATTATCGTTGAATCTTTCCCTAATGAGGTCTACTCACCGCCTCAAGCGATGGATCAATCTCCTCTGAGCCTTCGGGCTCTGGGATTTTTTCCCCAAATAGAAATGGTCTCTCATCCCGCGTGGCAAATGGCTTTACAGTCACGACGATCACCCGAGGTTGGTCTGCGGAGGCCGATAAGCTCTTGGATTACCTTGTTCGCTCGATCGTCAATTCCCAAGTTATTCACGTGCTCACTTTTGAATTGGGTAGGAGAACGGAATTTTTGATGCTATTGAGAAACAGTACCTTCGTAGCTTCATTTTCGCTATTTATCTGGTAAGTGTCAGGAATCCTTCACGCTCCAATTTGTACCCCAACACAGACTTGCAAGGATCCCGACGACCCGAATAAGTAAGCACGCATACATCTGCATTCGTTGCGTGTGCGATCACGAAAACCCTCAGCATTATAGAGGCATATACCTTTAATTTCGAAGTATACAACCCATCCTTTTATATGTATCTTCTCCCCTGACCGTCTTTCCTTAGTATCGTCGTCTTGAAGGAACCGAGGTCGTTGTCCCAATTATGTCTCTGGGAGAAGATATGAAGAAGCTCTCTCTCGGTGACGGAGAATGTTCGAAGGATCCGATTCTGTTGGCGAGTGCTGAGGGCCGCCTTCCTACGTTTAAAGACGTGAAAAGGAGCCTGAAGGTATGCGAGAACTAGTTCTGCAAACTCACAACTGAACAGACCCTCCAGACATTAATCAAAACCTTGATCCAAGCCGTAACTCAAATGGATGCACTACCGAGTATCATCAATTTACTTGGCGACCCAGTCTTCCATTGACATGTCACCATGCTCACCAGAACGTCGATATGCGACTTACAAAGCCTTCTACTACCCACAAACACCGGCATCCTACGAGCCCCCGCACTTCCGTCCGGGTGACTCGGAAGCTGATCGGTTTTTTTTTTCCACCCACGGGAGGGACGAGATCCCAGAGCGGTGGAGCGTTGGTAAGCTTGAAACGGGTTGGCATGGGTGAGCTTCGAGCATATTGTGGCTCGGGTAAATGACCTCTTCTCTTAGTGTGAATGTCCATGTCGCCTCAGTCTCCGCATACATCCCCTCTGTAGAAGCTACCAATGTCGTTTCCGGTCACGACACCGACACATCAGGCTCCGCGACACTCCTCACTCAGAAACAGATCCAGATCGAGGTGCAGAAACAGGACTCCCAAGAGCGTACCACCATTTGGGATGCCGAGAAGATCAGCCGATTAGACTCTTTGGACGAGGATGCCGAGTTTGAGGACGACCCTGACTTCCCAAAGGATGTTTTACATGACTCTGCAATCAGCAAGGACATGTGGACGCCTATGGGAACTAGAAATGAGAATGGCGACATTGTGCCTTTCTCCGTGCTGCCCCGAGGGGAGGGTCCAGACGAAAATGACATGGAAATCGATGCTGGTGAGCGTACACAGGAGCTTTTGTTCACAGGGCGGGCGGAATGTATCCCTGACTGCGTCCGGCGACTGGTAGGTTCGGTTGACTCTTCTGTAAAATTTTCTTATAATCATATCTTTCAGAACAATGAGAACATTGGAGTACGTACCGGAAGCCTCCCACCCACTCAAGAAGTCACTTTGCGCGCCATGGAGGACAATGTCTCTCTTCCCCCATCTGACCTTTCCATGCTGGGGTGTTCTTTAGCCGGTGCTACTGCTAGTAGCATCGACGTCGATACTCAGGTGATTGTCGACTTATTGAAGGGACAAACCGATTCAGCTAGGTCTGACACCAAGGACATTTTGGGTACACTACATTCTCTGACTGCCTATCTGACGACGATTTACGGTCATCTTCTAGAAATGGATACACAGCCTACATGTCCTAGTCTTGATGCTGATACCATAGAGTCATTTCCAATGGAGTCACCAGTATCTCATGACGACGATATTCGAAGCGAAACGATTTCGCCGAGATTTTCTGGGAATATGGTGACAAACACTTCGGAAGCCATATTGGACTGCGACTGTCGTGTTTCGGTACAATGTGGTAGTTGCTTCCGCATACTCTTCGCTGAATGGTTCATCCTTCACAGGTTGATGATTATCGCATCTTATGTGAAGGGGAATGCAAAAGGTGGTACCACATTTGGTGCGTAAGCTACAGCGTGATAACTACACCCTCATCGGTCATGTCACTTGTAGGTGCATGGGGTACGCAGCTATAAGTTCTATGTTCGGAAAGTTACTACTCTTATTCATTTTCAGATATCATTCCGACCACGACCAGCGTCTGCCGAGCAAGTTCATATGTTTCCATTGCAGCCTACGAAAGGACAAAAACTGGGAGATCATCAAAGTTCAGACATGGTATGAGGAATTACTTGGGAATTTTAGCCGTCTGGTCCTTTTCCGGTTAGTAGTCAAGGCCTTCCCTCTGCGTTTCTAACTGTTACAGCCGTGCGATCAAAATTGCGGAGATCCACAAACCTAACTCTTCGAGTGCCTTTGCAAAACTTATTAGTGCGTATGTCTATAATAGGGTGGAGAGTCATGTCAAGAAACCATTGTAGAATGCGAGCCTATCGTGGCAGCACAATTGTTTAAGCGGCTTCAAGTTGAAGGTATAATCCTTAGGCATCGTCATGAGGTGGTCGACTGAAGCACACTTAGGATTCATTGCGCCAGAAATTAACAGTGAAGGAATAGCGCTCCCGGATTCGAAACGGGAAAAGAAGAACGGCAAAGGTAAAGTGAAGCAACAGAGAGCTGTGAGACAAAAATTCGTTTTTGTCATGGCCTCGAAACGGGGTCAAAAATACCGCGACTATTTCAACCCGGATAACGCGGTCCAACTGCGGGTAATGGGCATGGAAGATATTTTGGTTCGTACCACAATTCCGATTGGACACTATCTACTCGTGATGCCCTGACCACATCTGACAAACTTGTGTAACGTAGAATCGCGCATCGAAGCCCACCGTTCCCGCACAACTCAGTAAAACAAGTCACGCCGTTGCGAGGCCAGATATTACGTTCGTGGATAGTTGACGCGACGCGATGCGACTGACCCCCGACGTTCTGTCACATGCAGCTCAGAATCTGGTTATAGTGGCTACGGAATGCACCAGAATACGCCGAACGTCGCTTCCTCCGTCTCCTGCCCAAGCTATTCGAACAGTGAACTCAAGCGCAAGGCCGCACTAAGCACCGCCGCGGAAGTCAGCAGAGAACTAAGTGCGCGTAAGAAACCAAAAGTCTCGGTGGTTCCTGCTGTCAACCTCTATGAATGATTCTGAGCTCTTTCGAGCTGGATTTCTTATCTTCTGGCTTATGTCTGGACTACCATGCCACCTGGGATTAGGTCCTCTCGTCGCCGTGAGAAATGGATGGCCGTGGTTTCTGTTCTCACATCCACTTGAAGTTCCGAATTCAATATATGACTGTTGCTCACTTCCGACTGGTCAATGTTTTGACCAATCCTATAAGTTTTGGGTTTCATGGATCGATGTCATTGGCCAGGCATAACTAGGGGGCATGCTGGCATGAATAAGTGGGGTCTCGACCACTCGAGCGGAGTTAGGGTCGTGATGGCCCAGGATGGCCCTGGTCGCCAGGTTTGCGCCTGCTAGATACGTGCCATCATGTCATGCAATAAAATTTTGGGGATCCCTAGATGGATAATTTAAGAAATAGGGGAGGTTCGAATGGCCTGACCCTGGCCATGAGGCCAGCAAAACAATGTCGTGAACATTCAGGTGAATGTTCGGGAGGTGTATTTGGAGAAGGTCGTAACGTATTCTTATTTCAAACCCAGAAACGGGTAGGGAAGGGACTCAAATGTGAACGGAAGTACGAGTGTAACAGTGCAGCTCCCAGATAAGGCATCAGCCAGTCGAAAACCAGTCACCCTCACTGGGACAACGCAGCTGCGCGGCAAATCTACCGCTAAACTTGATATGGATGAAAGCGTTAAACTCCGGAAAGTCGGAGACTGAATATGAACGTAATCGAGGTCAGAACTCTAGATTTCATGTGTTACCCATAGACGGGGTCGCAACGCTAGAGATAAATGTACACCACGCTAACGAGCCCCGTAGCCGTGAGACTAGCAGCGACAGGGAGATACGGAGGGGTAGTCTATGCCTTGCACCATTAATTCATCTCCTGCGAGGGCCTCACGCGCGCGTATCGTCAGGCCACGGGGTATATGGTCGACGCCGGTGAAAGGGAAAGCGCGAGGGGATTTGATTGTTGGAAGAAGAAGAAGAGGGCTTTTTAGCCGAGAAAAGATATAGGGGGAAAGTGACCTTGTTTAGGGCAGGCCCGGAGATAATGCATAATTGGCCGGGCGACGGGGGTCGAGGCCAGCGAGAGACGAAACCCGAACCCGGGCCGAGACCTGTCTCTGACGGGCGGGCGCTCGATTAATGATTGGGGGGAGACGAGGGATGAGAGTAAACTAGCAATTAACACGGGATACGAAATCTGAACTTGTTACCCGGGCCTAACAAATGTAGTTTCACTAGTTTTGGGACAATCCTATGGATGAGTGGAGTGAGTTCGATCATTCGCCAAGATAATCGCTCAATCCCCTCATATGGCCATACTTTCATAGCAGCGTCTTCTTAGCCTTTACAATTCAAGCCACCAGCGGCTGCCCTTCATCAATTACAAACATCCCTCGTATTGTCTGTCCTTTCTTCCATCTCAACCACATGCCCTTCAAACTCTCTGCCACCCTCCGAGCCCATTCAAGCGACGTACGCACTATCTACACTCCTTTTTTTTTTTAGAACATTAACATTCTTCAGGTTCGAGCCGTTGTGGCACCTTCAGACAGTCTAATCCTATCGGCTTCACGCGATTCTACAGCGATCTCATGGATAAAGCCCTCAGGGTCTTCCTTTTCACCCGCTTCCACCTTCCGCGCCGGTTCTCGCTACATTAATTCCGTGGCTTACTTGCCACCGACTCCAGAGGCACCCCACGGTAAGGACATCACATGCTAGTTCGAGCCCAGACCTCTCTTAACCAAGTATCGCACCCAGGCTACATCGTTACGGGCGGCCAGGACTCGATTATTAATATTTGGTCAATCGAGCCAAGTCGAGAGGAACCGTTGTATACCTTACTAGGTCACTCAGACAACGTTTGTGCTTTACATGTCAGTAGGGACGGCACCATCATTTCAGGGTCATGGGACAAGTGCGTCCATCTCCCCCCCTTCTCCATTCCTCACTCAAGCTCTTGCGAAGAACCGCCAAAGTATGGACTAACTTTCAACTTGTTTACGACCTCGCCGCACATGCACAGTCGGTCTGGGCTGTGGTAGCGATAGCAGGGGATGAGTACCTTACCGGTGCGCTTCTGTCTGATATCCCCCACCGATCACGTTTCATCCCTTCGCATCAGGCTCTGCCGATAAGACAATAAAACTTTGGCGGCAACACAAGTGTCTCAGAACTTATCATGGCCACAAGGATGCAGTGCGCAGTTTGGCTCTTGTGCCAGATATAGGCTTTGCCTCGGGCTCTAATGACAGGTCTGTGCGCGAATGGTTGGCTTATGCGATCCTCACCCTTCGTCTGACATAGTGAAATTACAATATGGACGTTTGAAGGGGACGTGGTTCACTCGCTCTCAGCTCACACGTCTTTCGTGTATACCTTATCGATACTTCCTAATGGCGATGTAGCGTCTGGTGGAGAAGACCGAAGTATGCGTGTTTGGCGAGGTATTTTCCCACTACCCACTTTTATCGGTTCCCACTTGACAAGTTGCTTCCACTGGGCAGACGGGGAGTGCTACCAAACCTTAATCCATCCAGCTGTCTCAGTATGGTCCGTGTTCGCGATGCCCAACGGGGATATCGTGACTGGCGCTAGCGATGGTGTCGTTCGGATTTTCAGCGAAGCCGAAGAAAGATGGGCCTCTCCCGAAGAGTTGAAAGCTTTCGATGATCTTGTTGCAAGCCAGGCACTGCCTTCACAACAAGTTGGGGATGTCAAGAAGTCGGATCTTCCAGGCCCTGAGGAGCTGAATATTCCAGGCATGCACCCATTTCTCCATACGCATATTACTGTATCTCATTCCCCTCTAGGCCGTAAGCCTGGAGAGGTCAAAATGATTCAAAATGGTGCAGTAACTGAGGCACATCAAGTAGGTTCTTCGCTACTTCTTAAACTTGCATCTGACCAGGGCTTTCGAACAGTGGGATAGCATGAGCCATCAGTGGCAGAAAATCGGTGAAGTCGTGGACGCTGTCGGTTCTGGACGCAAACAACTCTACGAGGGTAAGGAGTACGACTACGTCTTCGACGTCGATATACAAGATGGAGTGCCGCCTCTCAAACTCCCGTACAACGTCAATGGTGCGTACCGTCCACTTTTCCCTTTGGCTCGCACCTGTGACACACGTCTCTAGAGAACACATTTACTGCTGCTCGACGTTTCCTGGAGAAAAACGACCTTCCCCTCACTTACATTGATCAAGTCGCGCAGTTCATTGAGAAAAACACTGGCGGGGTGAATTTAAGCGGAAATGACGAATATGTAGACCCATTTACAGGCAAGACTATGCTCTGAATTTTACTGGTCGTTTTGTTGATGGATCGTTCGATATAGGTGAATCGCGCCATCGCCCTTCTGCTTCGAGTCCCTCTGTGCCCTCTCCCGCTGGGTATTCTGATCCCTACACCGGGGAGTCCAGGTACATGGCAGGCGCAACTTCACCTGTAACACCTCCCACTGCGTCCTCTTCATATAGTGACCCCTTCACGGGTCCCAGTCGCCACGTTTCAGATTCTACCTCGGCTGTGCCACCATCGACTGCCTCCGTAATTCCAGTGGTGGGTCAATAGAACTGGTGACATTGAGACGACTCACGCCCCTTGTAGCCAAAGGCCTTGTCCTTCAAGCATGCGAATGTCTCCGCCATGCAAGGAAAGCTCTATCAATTCGACCAAGCTCTGCGTAGCGAGATTGTACGAAACTCCGACCCTCTTAAAAATTTCTCGTCTAACATGCATGCTGTAGTCAACGTCGGCTCTCGCTATGTATCCCGACGAGATCGGACATCTCGAAGACGCTTTCACATTTCTCTCACAATCTACCGCGGGAAAGTCACCTACAGTGAAGCTGACGAGTGCCCATGTGGAGACCGTTGTCCAGATGCTCATTCGTTGGCCGGCAGCGCAACGTTTTCCAGGCACGTATATCATAGCCCCTGTCCGAGCGCCTAGTCCAACGTATATCGACAGTAATCGACCTTGCGCGCCTTCTCAGCGGTTCCTGCGCAGACCTCATTGATTATAGCACGTTTTTTGATGCACTTTTCCGAGCTACTGATCTCTCAATTGAAACCGGGTCATCGTCACCATCCAAGGCAAAGGAGACGAACGTCCTGCTCGTTTTTCGGACCGTCGCGAACGCATTTCAGGAAGATGCCAAGATTGGTGACGGCGTCTGGATTGATAAGGTCTGTTTTCCCATGCCGTGTGGTTGGACATTGGCTCATGCAAGTTGGTACCGTCTCATGACCAGATCTTTGGAATTCTCGCCAGCGTGCCGTATGAGAAATTCACGAAGGGGCAACGCCTCGCTCTATCCACCCTACTCTTTAAGTAAGTGCCGCCCTTACCGCATTGGTCCCCGATTATCGGTGTCTCCCCTCGTCGTTTGCGTGTATGATGCTAATTGGTTCGGACAGCTTTTCATGCATCGTACTACAGAAAGAAGTTGATGTGGTGTTGCGTGCTCAGCACGTTCGTCTTATATCCGATGTATGCCTTTTTCCCTTCGTTGCCCCCCTCCGCCGAGATGCCGACAAGGGACGTGTGTAGGTGCTGCGTCTAGAACGTTCGGATGCAGAAGTTGTCTATCGAGCGCTCGTGGGCCTAGGCAATTCGGTAAGCTGCTCCCAGTTGGTTGTTATTTTCGTTGCGGACTTATTTCGTTCATGACAATAACAGCTGTACGCCGCCAGGAAGAAAGCAACACCATTCGAGACGGCAACCATTAACACCCTCAAGGCAGCTGTCGCGGAGTTGCCTGCACGGTTTAAAGATGCGAGGATTAATGAAATCGTTGGCGAGATCCTCATGTTAGTGTAACGTATTAGATCGTACACAATCTTTGTCATCTACGGGCGTCTGTATACCTTACTGCAACGGTTGCCTTAGGGTTAAGGTAATCACTGATTTGGCGCCAAAACCGCCTAGACCTTTCCTTGTTCAGGTGCTGCTGCCACATCGCGACTATAGATCATAGGACAAGACACATTACACACAATGAGCACAGTTCGAGTCTACATCATCCGACACGGTGAGACGGAAGAGAACAGGAAGAAGATAATCCAGGGACAGCTCGATACACAGCTCAATTCCGAGGGCGAGAGGCAAGCAGATCTAGCAGCACAGGCGCTGAAAGACGTTCCATTCGACATCTGCTACTCCAGCGACCTCCAGCGCGCGGCGGATACCGCAAAGCGGATCTTAGTATACCATCCTGGTCTGGAGTTACGGACAAAAATAGCGCTACGAGAGCGGGTGCGTCGGGCAGCGTCCCCTTCTGTTTTATAATTATCCATTCTCAAAACATGGACCGAACAGTACATGGGTGATCTAGAAGGTTGTCGCTGGGGAGACGTCCAGGGCAGCGGAGAAAGAGAAGCGATACGGGAACCCGAAAGTCCGAAAGTGGTGAGGGAGCGTGGGATGACGTGGTGGCGTGAAACGATCATAGGAACGACCGGGTCCTGTGTTTTGGTCGTCAGTCATGGGAGTTGGATCAGAAATCTGGTGCAGGGATTGTTGGACCACGGTGATCTACGTGCGGCGCGTGGGGTCACGGTGGGGAGGTGCTACAACACGGCAGTGTCGGTGGTCGAGATACCGCGGGACCGAGGTCGTGGGAAGTTATTGCAGTACGCGAATACCATGCATCTTCGACAAGTGAATGTCGTACAAGACAACGCAGACGAAGGCGAAGGCCCCGAACCGCGGAAGTAATCGGCTTCAACGTTCTTCCGCCACCAGTATTCGGGCCGATGAATGAACCGACTTAGACCGATGACTGCGGATATGATCGCCCTCATTCCTACTTGTAACTAGAGCGCCGAGTCCTATTGCTAGATAGAGATGGTCACATTTTGTTATAACCCGTAATGTACACATCCAACCAACTACATCTATAACTTGGGGTCATGATTGTTATCATGTGGAGTATTGGCCTTATTAGGGGTCGTAATCACTTCGTAATCGCACAGCCCTCGGAGACACAGTCACACGCCGAGCGCCAAGTTTGCTTGGCAGTCTCGCAATGACCAACATAAACCGCGTTAGTTCAGGGCACTCACACTCCCTCATCCTTCCGACTCTTGACTGCACATGCCTTCCACAGAAGATACTCCCCTACTAAATGGCCACGACGGCCCTGCAGAGTCATTATACTTCAAGTTTCTTACGCTCCTAAGAGCTGAGGGTGAACCTTCTTGGCTGAGCTCGTATCGATGGTTCATCTTCGGCTCCAAACTGAACGTCCTATTGCTGCTCGGGCCAGTGGCAGCAGTTGCTCACTATCAGAACTGGGATGCACCCCTGCGCTTCGGGTTTAGCTTTGTTGCCATTATCCCGCTCGCCAAGGTTCGTGAGATCATAGTTTTGGGCACTTTCTTAGGGGGGTTGACGTTTGAGTTCTTCCGCAGTTACTTGGCGACGCCACGGAACAGATGTCACTCTCTCTTGGGCAGACCCTTGCCGGGTTGTTGAATGCTACTTTTGGAAATGCGGTAGAGATCATCGTGGGTCTCACCGCGCTCTTCAAGGGGGAAATCCAGCTTGTGCAGCAATCAGTACGTAGCTGGCCTTGTATCTTTGCACGAGGAGCTCTTGACACGCGTAGATGCTCGGGTCTATTCTATCTAATATTCTCTTGGTTTTGGGGTGCTCCTTCCTGGCTGGTATGTGAAAGTTACAGTACGACGAACGCGAATGCTCACTCCTTACACGATAGGTGGTCTGTATGTTCAGGAGAATAAGTTTCGGGTGACAGCTGCACAAACGTCAGTATATCATTACGTTTCGTTCTCTGTTGCCTATGTAACTGACATGATTTATCCCAGGAATGCATCGGTAAGGAGCCATCTTATTTTCGATTATCAGTCATTAATGACCGCGCTAGCTTATGACTCTTGCGTGTATTAGTATGTCCTCCACAACCCCGCGTACCGCTCATCCCTGATCTAGTACACAGCCCTCGTAATCCCAGCTGCGTATCATAGTGCGAAACACGTCATGTCTCCGGAAGATGGCAATTTGCTGGTCACGATCGACCCTTTTCCCACTGATCAGGACCAGCACACTCAAAAGGGTCTTTCGATCATCTCCCGTGGCACCGCCATACTCCTTCTCGGTGTCTACGTTGCCTATCTCGTCTTTCAGCTCAAAACGCATGCGTCGCTCTTCGTTCCAAAACCGGCTCGGAGGCACACTGACGATACTTTCGTTGAAGATGTAGAGGATCAACCTTACGAAACTCAAGAGATCGTGGAAGATCCCCCAGAGATGAGCGCTGTGGCCGCTGGTCTAGGGTATGTTCGTGTACACCATTCCCGCTTCTCCGGTCTTGAGAAATATTTCAGCCTTCTCATTGTCACTATTGTCACGTCGCTCATCGCGGACTACTGTGAGTTTCAAGGTGGTGAGGCCTACTTATGGCTGAATGTCACCTTTTATTCAGTGATTGCCTCAATTGAGGAGACAGCACACGAGCTCGACATTTCCAAATCGTTCATTGGTCTTATCCTTCTTCCCCTTGTCGTAAGTACATCTCACGTTATGACTTGCTCTTTTATCTGACATGGGGTGCAGGCAAATGCAGCTGAACACGTCACTTCCGTCTGGATGGCCATGAAAAACAAGATGGAACTTACTATCGGCATCTGCGTGGGGAGTTCCATTGTACGGCGTGTCCCACTCTCCCTTCCCCTTTTGTCTCTTGTCCCTGACGGACTTTTTTTTTATCAGCAAATTGCTACGTTTGTCATCCCACTTCTCGTGGTAATCGGCTGGGTGTGAGTACCCGTTACCTAAGCGAGCCAATGACTGTCTGCTGACCTACCTCGTGCTTGCACAGCTCTGGGCATGAGCTCACCCTCTTCTTTGACGATTTCGAGGTGTGCACAGCCTTCCTTATCTTTGATGTCCATCCTTGGTTCCTCACCCTGACGATGACTTGCAGACGGTCATACTTTTTGTCTCGGTGCTGCTTGTTAGCCTTCTTATCCAGTATGTCATCACATTCTTTCTTCTACTGCATATGTATATCACGCTTTCCGGTACAGAGACGGGAAATCCAATTATATGGAAGGAGTTATGTTAATTACCCTATATCTTGTCATTTCTCTGGCTTGTGCGTCTTGTCTTGGCATTTGGTTTTCCCCAAGGAGCTAATATGTTTCTGATTGTGACAGTCTGGGTCTCATAAACCCTCCCAGCGGACCTCTGAGTATACTTGCTCACATCAACTCAGGTCTGTGTAACTTTTATGCCACCGCCCGCTTGTACTGTCCTTATCCTCTACACTATTTTGCTTCAGCAGAGGACTTAATGCTACCTTCATTTTCATCCTTTCATTTTTCTGTACATTATAGGTGTACAGTCACGGTATTTCCCCAGCGATATACCAGGATTGCAGGCCTCTACAGTGGGATGTGGCCCAGAGTAGCGTTCTGGAACCTTGTATGTTGCTAAATATGTTTGCGGCATTGTTTGCCTTCCTCCTCTGTACGACTTCCTATTTTGACTTTACATCTGTTGTTTCAGCTCCACGTTTCTCTGAATCCCGAGTTTGCAGTTTTACTAGTAATGAGAAAAGATCCCTACATTTCCTACCTAATGCCTGCTGTCAGGGATTTCAAAGAAATATATAGAAGTAGGCTCCGAATTGAAATGACGGAGACGGACAACTCAAAGAAAGATTTCCGTTGTGTTAGTGTGCCTGCTAACTTGAACGTGCCTTGCGGCTGAAGTTGACTTGGCTGAGTTCAAATTACCTGCTAACTAACAACGGCAGGTTCCATTCAGTTGTGCTGCGCATCAACGCCTTTTTGCACAGCATACAAGACGCCGTATTTCTTATTGCTACTTTCCCCTTATACCTTCACCGTGGCCGCATTGGCCCCGCTGGTTGCCTTTTGTTATTGGTGGAAGCCTACCCTCGTTTCCAGGCAGAGCGTGCCTTTGTGGACGTCTGGTTTAGCTTACGCCACTTAAGCTTATGCCCCCTAAGCTACCCCGTGTGTTCGAGCATGGCTACGGTAACAGATCACATTTGGCAGCGTGACTGGCCCTGTTGCCACTCCTCCGAATAGTTGTATTAGGTTCACACAAATTTATAATCTGAGCGCCATTACTTCCAAGTTGACTTTTTTCACACTAATCGCGATCATGATCGCACTTCAGTAGGATCACTGTCACCGCACGGACTTCACGCCATTCACGCCCGCACTATTCCGCATCAGGGCCACCGCCGTCGGTGCGTGACCTTGGACAGCCCTGGGAAACTCAGCCACGACTCCAAGCCTGTTCATGAGCTGGATGAGTATTTGCCTCGAGATTGTAATGTATTCGACTTCGTTTTGTTCTGGCTCTGGCCTGTATGCCTCCTACCGGTGACTCCGAGTCAGACTCTCCAAACCCTCCAGTCATTTTCCTTACCACTGAAGTGCTTTCTTTCTTGAAAGCCAAGGGTGAACCGTCTTGGCTGATTACTACTGACTCTTGGCTGGACACCTTCCTGCTGCTAGCCCCAGTGGCAGCAGCTGCTAACTATTTGCAATGGGGACGCATCGGACGTAGATCCTTCTCAGATGCCACGGAGCAGGTGCCCTCTCTCGGGTAGACGCTCGTCGGCTTGCTGAGTACTACCTTTAGTCATGTTATAGAGATCTCACCGCGCCCTTCCGGGAGAAGGCCGGGTTGTGCAGAGTGCCGTATTTGTTTTGGGATGCTCCTTCCTCGCAGTTAATCAGTAATCAGTACCAATGCGCCACGAACGCCGCGTGGCCTACAAGTACTAGTATGTGAACGATTTTCGGGTGACAACCACACAAACTTTGAACGTTGGTATTTTCCTTTCATTCCCTGCTGCCTTTATATCAGGCCAACATCACCGTTCTAACCATTCTTCAGTGAAAATCCTCGGTATTCATGGTTACGGTCCAGTAATGGTTCTGCTAGCTCACGACTCTTGCATGCATCAGTACGTTCACCATAACATTGTTGGTTACTCAGACCTGAGGTAGCCATCAGCGCTTGTTATTATTGGTCTACTAGTTCTCTCCATTATTGTGATTACTCTTCATGTTACTCTGGGTATATTCTGGCAGTTCTTCGGAATGGCCCTCCATGACGCAGGGGTAATGATGGGGATTCCCAAGGGTACTCATCAACTCTGACCGTGACGGAGCTGTACCGGCAAATTGCTACTTTGTCATACCATGTCTCGTGGTAGTCGGACTGGTTGTGGGTACCCTAAGCCCAAGCAAGTTAGTGCCGTCTGCTGACCTGTCCCGTGCTTGCACAGCTCTGGGCTATGAACTCACACTCTTCTTTGAACATTTTGGGGGGTGAAGGTGTGCACGGCCTCCGTTATCTTTGGCACCCTATTCTCGGCTCCAGTCTTAGTAGACAGTCACCATTTTTGTCTCGGCGCTGCTTGTTAATCTTTTTATCCAGCGCGTGTCCATATGGATATATTTTTCTCTGCGCAGCGCTGAGGTTGACTGATCATGTTTCCGCGTGTTTTGTGCAGAGTTTGGAAGTCTAATTACACGGAAGGCCTTATGTTGGTCACTCACCCTATATTTTGTAATCGCCCCAGATTGTGCGTCTTCTCTTGTCATTCTTTTCGTCCTGAGCTGAGCTGTCGTTGAATGCGACGGTCTGGGTCTCATGAGCACTACTCCGGATCGAGGCTCTTTAAATATGGCTGCATGCCAACCGACTTTGTTTAACTTTGTCCCTCAGTTGCGTGATCATCACACCATCTCGTTATTGGCAACACCTGATGCTATCTTCTTCATTGTTTCGATTTTCCACAAAGTAAACATTATTGCCTCCGCAGCGTGCGAGTATTGTGGTCTTCGACTCCGGGACCATAATGACACCCAGACTAAAAGTCCCGATGCATTTATATCTTGCAGAATATATCACGTATCCTCCCAACCTTTGCTGAGCTGTGGCCTTTTTCTTCCACAAACTATTTTTGCGTGGTCTGACACTGGAACATGATTCAGCCGAATGCCAGTGCCTGCAGCCAGGTTTTGAAGAAACAACTAGTAAAATCTCAGGCCTAACGATTTTTTCTGTAAATCCAATTGTTATAAGATATGTGGATTGTCCAAGACAGACGGGGCGGCTATGAGGCTGTGAGTTGTGCCAAGAGATATGCCACGCCCGCGGGTGGTACTTCGCCTGTAGAATTCCTTGGCTTAGCTAGTCGTTAGCACATGGTGACTTTGTTCATTAAGATCGCCATCGTTCTGCGAGAATGACAGAATGCCCTGATGGACAGTAAATTAAAGGAGTCGCCGGGGTCCTGGTACCCCCGGACTCCCCAGGCGCCTGGCCTAGCCATCGTCCGTGGTGTCATCCCACATCCGCGGTTCAAGCTGCGCCTGGAGGGCCTCCAGTGGGCCTCCCTTTATGGTCTACCTTCTATGTGGCTTCATATGAGCTACTTTCTCAGTATCAATTTCCGGGCGGTCCGTCTTGACTTCTTTGCGCCTGATGCTGTCTGTTTTTCGCCGCTTCGCGCTTTCAACCACGTGGTGCCCCTTTGGATTATGTCTATTGCCAATGTCCTCCACTGGGAGAAACGCACTATTACTACTAATACTACTATTAGTATGTTTACGGAGGATGGTCATCCAAATACCGATATGGGATAGTACATCTTTGCTCAGGTTGGGTCTTGTCTGCCCACTTGAATGCCCTACTAAATGGGCGACAACTGGTCATAAATTCCGGAACATACGACAAGGGAAGTACTAATGGGTGGTCCTGACCTCGGTAGTGAGCCGTGTCTATGTTCCTAACTCCTGAGACCCGACTTGTGGTCGGAGTCTCGCGTAACATCTGGGAACTAGTCCTTTTCCGTCTCTACTTCGCTGGCTTTTGCGTTCGCAGCATCACTCATCTCATTCACCCTTCGACTATAGCGGACTTGGCGCGATTACTTCGTCTTGTAGGCGGTATTGTGGATTATCCAGGATGTACGGCGGCCCTGCGGGAAGTGAGGTCCTTTCTGTGACACGCTATTTTTTGAATTGAAATATCGCCGCGTCTTCGAGCATTGTTTTGGTAAGTCTCGACCCTAATAGCTCGAAATGGTGAAAGACATAGAATTGTCCTTGCCGACCTTGTTCCTCAGTCTCCCGCTTCCCTTTCCGTGGATTCATTGCGTTGACGGTGCTGTATATATGCCCGCTTTTCCTGCTCTGGGATAATACATTCAAGTTCTGTGTATTAGTAGCAGCGACATATGGAATCACTGGCATGTCGTTTGGCTAGTCGTACCCCTTCTGCTTAGTTCTGATGCTGTCTTGTAGACGGGACAAGAAACTATCTTCAGGGGGAGCTACACAGCTCTTGGTATCCATGCTGCCATTGTCGGAGTCTCTCGTCCTTGTGTTACCATTTTTCTGAAATTAAACAGGAAATTGTCGGAGTCTCTTCTCGAACTTTATCAACTTGCGATGTGATCGATAGACCAGGCTTCCTTGTTTCTTTTTTTTTTCTGCCATTCGCTTCTAATACCCACGACTTCACTCTGGGCCCGTTCCAGTCCTGAAAATCCCGCGGCGATACCTGCCGGCTTCACAGCAGGCTGAACCACTATGCGGCATGTTAACTACCGCTAACATGGTGGACATTCAAAAAAAATCATCCGACGCTGAGTGCTTTCGTGTCATCCATTCCAGAGTCCAGTTTCAGGGCCACTTAAGGCATCATATGTCTTGGTCATTGAGGGAGGAATAACCTTGCTTGCTGTTCAGCTTTTCCGCTGAGGGTGACTAGCTTGTCGCCTAATATCGTAAAAATCAACCTAAGCGCTTTCTCCACAACCCTTTTCGCCATGCTTTTGCGGGCCCTGAAACTCATCAACTCACTGCTTTACTATCTACCTCAGCCCGATAGTTGCACCTATTGGTGAGTAATACAGTAACTCACGGCTATGAAGGTCTTCACTAGCCCCCAGTCTGTATACAGTGTACTGACGACTTTGTTCAGAGTGCGGAAGATTGCCGAATCTATTTCTGATCTCGGATCTGAGCTAGGCCACGAGGCGGCTGGTCGGTTTGTCCTTGTGGGTCCAGGTAGGACCAGAAATTTATTTAATCAACTACCCATCCACAAGTGGACCCACCCACTTCTGCCCTCAGCTCCTCATGTATTATAGCC